>RJWJ010003774.1:43783-82642 GCA_004363605.1 Indri indri | reverse complement strand
GGACTACAGGCATGCGCCACCATGCCCGGCTAATTTTTTCTATATATGTATTTTCAGTTGTCCATATCATTTCTTTCTATTTTTTAGTAGAGACGGGGTCTCGCTCTTGCTCAGGCTGGTCTCGAACTCCTGAGCTCAGAACGATCCGCCCGCCTCGGCCTCCCAGAGTGCTAGGATTACAGGCGTGAGCCACCGTGCCCGGCCCCAGACTGTCTGTTTTTAAGTCCTGACAACGCCGTCACCAGTCTCTGCCCTCACTCATCCTCTCTAGCTACACTAGCTGCCTCACTGTCACCCAAACACTTGGTTTTTCCCTGCTTGGGGCTCCCTCCCTGGCCACTCTTCTCCCAGATTGCTGCAAGGCTTCACTTACCTCAGGTCTGTGCTCAAAGATACTTTCTCAAAAGGCCTGAACTTCCTGCTGAAAACTACAGAGTCTCCCCTCCCACCCCCAGCCATCTCCTGACACCTCCCACCTCCTTTCTTTGTTGGAGACAGCACAGAATGTACTATAATATATGTTTATGATTTGTCTCCATCCACTACACTGTTAGCTCCACAAGGGTAGGATCTTTGTTGTATAGCTAGAACAGTGCCTGGAACAAAGCAGCTGTTCAATAGTTATTTGTTGAATAAATGAATGATATGAAAATGGTGTGTTAAATAGAAAGCACTGTACAATACATAGTAAGTTGCTAAGGAATCATTCATCACACCTTCAAGCTCTGAGGGTTTTGCAAGTCTTTAAAGTCAAAGGTGTTAAATGGCACATTGAAAACAACTGGATTCTGGGGAGAGGAGCAATTTTAGTAGTGTGTGCTATTTCATAGCCCTTGTAGTCTAAAGAAGTGGATCTTTTTTCAATAGAAAGTGAAGGCACCTTAAATTATATGTATTAACCACTTCATTATTTTTAAATAAGCAAGAAAAGTCTTTCTTTTCAGAAGTATAGTATAGTTCTAAAAAGATTTTTCCCCATGTTGTTAGCCACAGAAAGTTACGGGGTTTTTGTTTTTGTTTTCGAGACAGAGTCTCACTCTGTCACCCAGGCGGGAGTACAGTGGTGCGATCATAGCTCACTGCACCCTCAAACTCCTGGCCTGAAGCGATCCTCCTGCCTCAGCCTCACAAAGTACTAGGATTATAGATGTGAGCCACTGTGCCTGGCCAGAAAGATTATTTTAAATGTAATTTCAGGCATGACAACCTGAAGTAGGACTGGTCTTAAATGGAACTGTCTTTTTATCCTGTCCTTGGGGCACAAATTCTAAGGCTTCTCTAGCTTGGCCTGAAACTGATGAAGGTGTAACACCAGGTCCTGATCCACACAGTGCTTCAGGACAATAACAACATAGGCCCATGGGATATCTACATGCCTGGTGCCACCAAGCCCCTTCCCGTTATTGTTCTGGTTGTACCCCTTATCGTGATAAGCATGGTTGGGAACCTGGGAGGGAGTGTCCTGAGCCCTGGGAAGGCCTGGGATTTGAAACCCTTTAGAGCTAAATTGGAGACATCTGTGTAAGAACTTTTTCTTTTTCTTTTTCCTTTTCTTTCTTTCTTTTTTTTTTTGTTTAAAGACAGGTTCTTGCTCTGTCACCCAGGCTGGAGTGCAGTGGTGTGATCATAGCTCACTGTAGCCTTGAACTCCTGGGCTCAAGCGATCCTCCTGCCTCAGCCTCCCAAGTAGCTGGGACTATAGTCACATGCCACTGTACCTGGTTATTTTTAAATTTTTTATAGAGACAGAGTCTCACTATGTTGACCAGGCTGGTATCAAAACTCTTGGCCTCCCATAGTGCTGGAATTACAGGCATGAGGCACCATGCCTGGCCCAAGAACATTCTAAATTGGTTGTGACCACCTTTGTTTGTGTTCCCAAAGTATCCCATGCTTGCTTCTATCACAGCCTTTTCCATACGTCCTGTTGACATCATTTGCTAATTTGCCTGGTCCTTTAAGGCAGGACTCTGCCTTGTTCATCTTGATACTGCAGTGTCTAGCCAGAAGTTCAAGGGGGTGCATGGACAGGGTGGAGAGGTGGGTCATTACCCCATTGTACACACCAGTGCATTGACTGAGCTTTTCTTTTCCCACAGACTGGAAACCAACACATATATCAGCCTGTGGGTAAACCAGGTAAATGAAGAGATGAATTGTGTGTCAAGAAGTTTGTACAATTTGTTTGGAGCAGGTTTTGAATGTATGTAATATCATAGCTTCGGAATGCCTTCATGATTATTTAACAGTTTTCCCTCTGTAGACCACAGCAAGTATGAAGTTTACCACATTCAGCTTATGACGGGAATATTGGGAAAAAGAATTTATTGCTGTAATGCATCAGAAATGCCTCCTTAGAATGCAAGATTAGTGTCTTTTGTAAGAATGCCAGTAGGCATTTGTTTGGGAGTGGTTTCCTTTCTCTTTATTAACACACATTACTTAATGGGAATCATTCCATTTTACCAGATCCTGTAGCTCCACCAAAGAAACCGCCTCGCCCTGGAGCCCCCGGTCACCTGGGCAGCCTTGCCAGCCTCAGCAGCCCTGGGGACAGTTACAACGAGGGCGTCAAGGTGGGCATCTGAGCCTGGGCAGCACACACTGCTCACAAGGCTTTGAGTTCCTTAGTTCTCAGTTAATGATGTTTGTGTCTTAGAGTGGAGACGAGGTTGAAAACAGGGATGAGGCAGGGCGGGACTGCAATGTGATCCAGGAGTTGATGAGCCTGGTTCTGAACTCCTCTGAGAGTCAGGGAAAGCTTAATGCAAACATTTTCTTTCCCATTTTTCTCTCAGTGTGACAAATTTTAGAAACTCGGTCAGATCCCAATATTCTGCATACATCTTCCTCTGATCAGACAGAGTATTTCTTTGGAATAAAGTCCTGAGATTGCTTCTGGTTTTAAAAATTAATTAAACCAGGATGGCTGGGGTAAATGAGGACCTTCTGTAGGCTCACTGGCTCCAAGTTTATAAATGTGGCTTCATGGAAAGTTTCAGTGTTTTCCATCTAGGGTCAGAATTGTATTCGTAAAAGCAACACGTGCTGAGTAGAGTCATCCTCAGACCAAGGGGAGTGTTTAACTCAGGCACAAACCACCACAAGCTTCTCCTTGGTTCGGGGTGCCTCTTCAGTCACTGCCTGCCCCTGAAGAGTGTGCATCCAGTCATGCCTCCAGAATGACGGGGTCACTAGAGCAGCTTAGGAGCAGCCTTCTTTTCTGGGAGAAGTAAGGAAAGGAGATGCTCCTCTTCCAGTCTGGCTCATTTAAGGAGATGGGATCTTTTTACTTTCCACTAGAGATAACAATTTACCTCTCAAATTATATCTTTTTTTTTTTTTTTTTTTGGCAGAGTCTCACTTTGTTGCCCAGGCTAGAGTGAGTGCCATGGTGTAAGCCTAGCTCACAGTAACCTCAAACTCCTGGGCTGAAGCAATCCTTCTGCCTCAGCCTCCTGAGTAGCTGGGACTACAGGCATGTGCCACCATGCCCGGCTAATTTTTTCTGTATATTTTTAATTGTCCAGCTAATTTCTTTCTATTTTTTTAGTAGAGACGGGGTGTTGCTCTTGCTCAGGCTGGTCTTGAACTCCTGAGCTCAAATGATCCCCCCGCCTCAGCCTCCCAGAGTGCTGGGATTACAGGCGTGAGCCACCACGCCCGGCCAAAATATATCTTATTTCTCAATACTGATATACCCTTTTTTTTCACATTTTAATATCTCTAAAATTGGAATAGTGTATGGGCTTAATTGACAGTATTTTTTTTTTTTGCCTTAGTGGTACATTTAAAAATAGTGCATCTTAAAATCTGAAAAAATATGGTATCAGGTTATGATAAATTTTGTTTTATCAGTAACCACCATTTATTGAGTGCCTTCCCTGTGCCAAGTGCTATGACAGACCTTTTTCATGTATTTTATATTCTCACATCAACCTCACAAGATTGGTGGTGGTATCACTTTTCATATGAGATGAAGGTTCACAGAGGTTAAGCAGTTATTCAAGGTTACACAGCCTTCATGTAGCTGAGCTAGCATTTAGCCATAGGCCTGGCTGACTGTACACTTGACTTGTGTGCTCCTACTCAGAGATTTCCACTTCCAAAGCCAACTCTGGCTGATTCTTGGTTAGAAGTCAATATACTCTTGGCCTCTCAGAGGAGTCGGAGAGTCAGTCATAGGGAAGAGAAAATATCATCTGTAGGCCCAGGGTGATAGTCAGCCTGCAACTGGGAGTACAGAGGTTTGCCGGCGTTCATTGTGGAGATGATCAGAGAGTGAGCAAGCTGGCACTAGCACAGACTAGCCTGCTTCCTATGGGGCATAGTGCAAGTAAACTGGGCCAGAGATGCTTCAGAAGCAGAGGTACACACCTCTAGTCCCAGCTACTAAGGATGCTGAGGCAGGAGGATTGCTTGAGCCCAGGAGTTCAAGTCCAGCCTGGACAACATAGCAAGACCCCATCTCTTATCTTAAAAAGAAAGGTGGGGAAATTAGGCTAATGAACTTTTTTCATTTTCATAAGCCATAAGAACAAACTTTCAAAATGGCTTTTAGTATCCGTTTGGTAGAGTTTACTGAATCCAGCTTAAAAGAACAATATCGTTTTAATACCGAAATGCTTACATTTAACTATGTATAAGTAAAATAATTCACCCAAATATGATGTAGTCAGAAATAAGTCTCAGTTTTTCCTTGGTAGCTTCATGTTTTGGTTCTTAATTCTCTTAGTCTTTAAGCATTAACTTTTAAGTGGTTGGAATTGGCTCTACCTGTGGAGAATGGTGTTTTTATCATTAACTCCCTGCCAAGGAATTTCCAAGTTGTCAAGCTCCAGAAAACAGGAAACCAATAGGATGTCTCTGCAAACTGAGATTTTACTTCTGGAATGTCAGTGTGAATGGTCCCTAGAAACATCATGACAGTACCGTTCTATGACAAGAATCGGGCAAAGTACAAAAGCTTTAAACAGGTTAAAATAAACCTCCCTCCTCCTCACTAGAATTGTAGAATTGCTGTATTTTTTCTTGGTGGAACTCACCCTGTGGCACCCTCCTCAGAAAGCCCCGTGGCTTTTCGTGTTAATGTAGTTTGAACTGGCACATACTGCAAAGTTAAACAGAAGACTGCACCATGACTCTCAGTACAGAAAATAAAATATGGGAAGTCATCTCTTGGCAATGATGTGGTTATAAATTACCTTCCTCTTTCTAGTGCACAAGAAAAACATTGTGAAGGATTGAACCTCTAAATTTAAGATTCTTCAAAACTTGTATACCAAAGGGCATATTTTCTTTCAGACAAATCTACATTTCCCCAGTTCATTTTGGCTGTTCAATTACAGTAGGATAGCCCTGGATTGAGCTTTAGAAAAGAAACATTTAGGCCTGGGGCGCGGTGGCTCACGCCTGTAATCCTAGCAGTCTGGGAGACCGAGGCGGGCGGATCATTCTGAGCTCAGGAGTTTGAGACCAGCCTGAGCAAGAGCGAGACCCCGTCTCTACCAAAAATAGAAACAAATTAATTGGACAGCTAGAAATATATATAGAAAAAATTAGCCGGGCATGGTGGCACATGCCTGTACTCCCAGCTACTCGGGAGGCTGAGACAGTAGGATTGCTCAAGCCCAGGAGTTTGAGGTTGCTGTGAGCTAGGCTGATGCCATGGCACTCGCCCCAGGCAAGAGAGTGAGACTCTGTCTCAAAAAAAAAAAAGAAAAGAAAAGAAACATTTGATAAAACTACTCCATTTAAAGCAGTGGAACCTAACTATAAGAATCAGTTCAAAAGGAGAATTTTTTTGTGTTACTTTGTTTTGTTTTAATAGGAAATAATTTATTTGCAATTCATCCATATAATAAAAAACCACTCGTATACACTAAATCTATTTGAATTAAAAAACCCAAGCCAAAAAATTTATTCAACTTGCCAGAAGTTAAATTAAAACAGCAAATGAGAGAATATTCTTTGCCAGTTGGATTCATAGAAATCGAAGACTAATTACCTTCATTTTTTATAATGTAGAGAAAACTGGCACTTTTGTACATTGTCATCTGGTTCTGTCAGAACTTAAAATGCACATATTCTGGCCGGGTGCAGTGGCTCACGCCTGTAATCCTAGCACTGTGGGAGGCCAAGGCGGGTGGATTGTTTGAGCTCAGGAGTTCGAGACCAGTCTGAGCAAGAGCAAGACCCCGCCTCTACTAAAATTAGAAAGAAATTAATTGGCCAACTAAAAATATATAGAAAAAATTAGCCGGGCATGATGGCGCATGCCTGTAGTTTCAGCTACTCGGGAGGCTGAGGCAGAAGGATCACTTGAGCCCAGGAGTTTGAGGTTGCTGTGAGCTAGGCTGACGCCACAGCACTCACTCTAGCCCGGGTAAAAGAGTGAGACTCTGTCTCAAAAAAAAAATTAAAAATGCACATATTCTCTGGGGAACCCTAGCATACATAAAGAAAAGCATGGTATAAAGTGATAATTAAATAATTAAATTGCATTGTTGGGGCGAGGGGGGAAGCAGCCTGAATATCAAGAGGGGAATGGTTGAACACATCACAGTACAGTCATGTGTCACTTAACGATGGGGATACATTATGAGAAATGCATCATTAGAGGATATCATCATTGTGCCAACATCAGAGTGTACGTACACAGACCTAGGTGGTATAGCCTACTGCAGACTTAGGCTAATATGGTATAGCCTATTGCTCCCAGGCTACAAACGTGTACAGTATGTCGTTCTGCTGAATACTGTAGGGTACTTTGTTTTGTTTTTTTAAAAAGCTCCTAATGTTTTTAAATGCAGCCCTAATATCAGAAATTGTTATTGTAGTAAAAATGTCAGTTGTAAATTTAACAAATGTAATTGGATGATAGCAAATATAATAATTAGATGATAAACAAAACCTTCCAAATAACATAGATTATTCAAAATATTACTGTGGGCTAAAATGTAAAATCCCAATTAACCTCAAGTGCTGTATAGCATAAAATTAAATTCTTATTATTAGAAAAAGAAAAAATTTCAATAAAGAATGAAGCCATGAAAAATAAATAAATAAAATAAATGCAGCCCCAAGCCAGGAATCTTTATTATGGCAGGAAGGCTAGATGACAAAGCAGGCTTCCAAGGATGTTGAGGGGTCAGGGCATGGGAATTGAGGGTTGTGCAGTTTCTCCTGAATCTCAGAATTCCGATGGACAGTTTTTAGTAATTAAAAACATACATCCTCCTCTTTTCTCTTTGAAGAGCCCTAATTCTGTTGATCTTGCACTGCTGCCGGACTCTTCCTCTCAGGCTTTGCATGTTGCTCTCCCCGTGTGTCGTGTGAGAGCCAGCATGGTGCATGGCAGGCCTCCACTCTGCGTGCTGGACACGGAGCCCAGGGCGAGCAGCTGCGCCTCGGAGCTGGGGAGCTGAGAAGCAGGGAGGCAGGCTTGGAAACTAGCTCCTTTTTGTTCTGCTCATGTGTTTTTATGGGGATTTTGTCTGACGCCTTTATTAATATTGTTTTTCTTTTTTCCCTTTCTCTGATAAAATCCTTTAACTTTTCCTCACCTTCCGTTCGACAATAGCCGTGGAGGGTAAGCACATTGTGTCTCTGTGTGTCTGTTCAGCTCTCTTTATCACACCCAGCTCTCTGCATGTGACTCTGGAACAGAAAGCAGGAGGCCCAGTGGGAGGGCGCTTCTGCTTGGTTCATGGTCTCTCGTGACTGACAGATGCCAAAAACAGCATTTCTGTTTACCAAAAAATGAGACATAAACATCTTCACAACGATTGTATTATTCTTGTCCTTTCCTCACACCCAGATTTTTGAACAACAAAGAAGAGAATTAATCTGTTCCAGACTGCTTGGGCAAAGGCACCTGAGGGTTCAGAAATGGGCATTTGCAGTTTTAGACTGAGCACTGGCAGCAAGTTCATGATCGAACACCTGTTGTGTACTGCATTTTAGTCTTTTTAAAAATACACACACATACACACACACTGTCCTCTCTGTGCCTAGTGTAATTCTAGCCCATTTGAATTTTTAAATACTGCTGAAGATTTGCCAAAGGCCCTCGTTCAACCATTAGTTCTCAGGTTGTCTTGGGTAATATTTGTTGGTGTCCCCTCTTTACCCAGGACCTAGGTGAGCACTTTTACATCTGTGGCTTCATCTCCCCTCATCACCGTTGCCCAGGTGAGGGTGCTGAGGTTTGTCAGTGTGGGCCCAGGTGTGGTCAGCGCAGAGCTGGCTGAAGCCAGGTTCTGGCAGGGAGGCTCCTGGCAACACCCCCACTGCTTTGACTTCAGTCAAGCTCTGCAAGCAGGTGCTGTCTGTTTGTGTCTGTGAGCTTTTTGGAATCATGAAATGATGGCACATTTCCATTAGGTAGTTCGAGGGCAGCTAAGCTGAGCCATACAGTTTTTCTGCAGAATTCAAACTAAGTAGAAATTTTTAGTCTTAGGATGTTTGACTCTTTAGCTAAGTAAGTAACTTTCTCTAAAATTCACTAAGTCCTCAGAGAGATGTAAAGTATATGGATTATTTCTCTTGTGGTGAATGATTTGGGGGTGAGGGGACATTGAATCACTTCTTTGAAAGAATCTGGGATTTTTAGTGTAGTGTGTATGATTCCATATCATTTCCTTTAACTGAGCTCAAAGTGAGAAAAATTTATTGCCTCATTTAAGTGTCACTCAGGAATTATTACTGTCATCCTCAAACTGAACTGTATCCCATACAAATTAAAAAAAAACCCAATTATCTTATGCAATCTACTTTGATCTCTTTTAAAGACTGAGTTCTCTAAGTTAATTGTGGTGATATCATGCCATCTACTGGAAAGTAGGAAAATGACCAGCTTCTGTATTGTCAGCTGCAGCCCCAGGAAATCAGCCCCCCTCCTACTGCCAACCTGGACAGGTCCAATGACAAGGTGTATGAGAATGTGACGGGCCTGGTGAAAGCTGTCATCGAGATGTCCAGTAAAATCCAGCCGGCACCGCCAGAGGAATATGTTCCTATGGTGAAGGTAAAACACAGTCACGTCTTGTACCAGCAGAAATGTTGATCCCTGTGGACGATATGGTACCGGTTGATAGGTGTCTCTAGGTGCCCCCCAAAGTCAGACCTGATGGTTTAGAAGGTCTGCCTGAAGGAAGGCATCATACAGTGGCAATGTTAATAAGAACCAAGATCATTATGAATTGCTGTTCCTGTCTTGTTTTCTCCTGTTAATAAACACTAGGAAACAAATGTCTTGAAGCAATGCAGAGTCTTTTAATAATTATTGCTCGGAAATATGGTCTTTAGGAAAAAAGGAAGCTGCATGAGAATACTTACAGTATGATGCCACTTACGTAAAGTTGAAAAACCTGCAGAACAATCCTGTGTAAAACTTAGATACGGTTATGTTGTTAAAGTACAAAAACATATAGAAATGATAATATCAAATTCAAATACTAGATCTCTGAGGAAGAGGCAGTTGAGAAAAGGTATATTGGGGGGATTTATCTGTGTTGTTTTTCCTAAGCTGAGGGTTGGGTATGTGGGTGCTCATTGAATTTTTTTAAAAAAGAGGCTGGGCACAGTGACTCACACTTGTAAGTAATTTTCTCTTAAATTCACTAAGTCCTCAGAGAGATGTAAAGTATATGGATTATTTCTCCTGTGGTGAATGATTTGGGGGTGAGGGGACATCGAATCACTTTTTTGAAAGAATCTGGGATTTTTAGTGTAGTGTGTATAATTCCATATCATTTCCTTTAACTGAGCTCAAAATGAGAAAAAATTATTGCCTCATTTAATTGTCACTCAGGAATTATTACTATCACCCTCAAACTGAACTGTATCCCTTACAAATAAAAAAACCCAATTATCTTATGCAATATACTTTGATCTCTTTTGAGAGGCCAAGGTAGGAGGATTGCTTCATGCCAGGAGTTTGAGACCAGCCTGGGCAACACAGTAAGACCCCCATCTCTCTTATAAAAGTGTTTTTAAAAATTAGACAGCTGGGCATGGTTGCTCATACCTGTAATCCCAACAATCTGGGAGACCAAGGTAGGAGGATTGCTTGAGGTCAGGAGTTCGACACCACCCTGAGCAAGAGTGAGAACCCATCTCTACAAAAAATAGAAAAATTAGCCAAGTGTGGTAGTGCACGCCTGTAGTCCCAGCTACTCGGGAGGCTGAGGCAAGAGGATCCTTGAGCCCAGGACTTTGAAGGCTGCAGTGAGCTGTGATCACACCACTGCACTGTGGCCTGGTGACAGAGCAAGAACCTGTCTTTTTTTTTTTTTGAGACAGTCTCACTCTTTTGCCCAAGCTAGAGTGCCGTAGCATCAGCCTGGCTCACAGCAACCTCAAACTCCTGGGCTCAAGCGATCCTTCTGCCTCAGCCTCCCAAGTAGCTGGGACTACAGGCATGTGCCACCATGCCCGGCTAATTTTTTCTATATATTTTTAGTTGTCCGATTAATTTCTTTCTAATTTTTAGTGGGTCTCACTAATTTTTAGGGTCTCACTCCTGCTCAGGCTGGTCTCGAACTCCTGAGCTCAAACAATCCGCCCGCCTTGGCCTCCCAGAGTGCTAGGATTATAGGCGTGAGCCACGGCGCTCGGCCTTTTTTTTTTCTTTAAATTAAAAAGAAATAAAAATTACGCCAGTAAACTAACATTCCTCAGCTTGTGTTCAGTGGATTGGGTCCTGGGAGACAATAACAGTGCTCTGTGAGAAAGGATGCTGGGTTCAGGAAATGTCAGCAGTGCCTTCTGCTAAGGAGTGTACACTGGCACTTTGGATACACAGAGGTGTCCTGCAATTCGAAGAGTGTTGTTAAACTTTGCTCTAAGCCAGTACTTTTGAAACTTACTTGAACACACTTTTTTCTGTTGTGGTAAAAATACACATAAATTTTACCATCTTAACTATTTTTTAGAGATGGAAGTCTTGCTTTGTTGCACAGGCTGGTCTTGAACTCTGGGTTCAAGTGCTCCTCCCTCCTCAGCCTCCTGGGTAGCAATTATAGGCATGAGCCATCTCGCCTGGCACCATCTTAACCATTTCAGTGTACGTTTTAGGTGCATTAAACACATGCACATTGTTATGTGGTCATCATGACCATCCAACTCCAAAACTTTCTCCTTGCAAAACTAAAACTGTTACCCATTAAACATCAACTCCCCATTTCCCCTTCCCCCAGGCCCTGGCAACCCCCATTCTGCTTTCTGTTTCTATGAATTTCACTACTCCAGGTACCTCATAAGTAGAATCACACTGTATTTGTCTTTTTGCAACTGAATTATTGCACTCAGCATAGTGTCCTTAAGGTTCATGCATGTTGCGGCATGTGTCAGGATCCCATTCCTTTTTAAGGCTGAGTCATACTCCACTGTGTGTATTCCACATTTTGTTTGTATGTTCATCCATCAGTAGATACTGGGTTGTTTCTACCTTTTGGTTATGAATAATGATACTGTGCACATGGGTGTATAGATACCTCTTTGAAACCCTGCTTTCAGTTTTCTCAGGTATATACCCAGAAGTAGAATTG
The DNA here is from genome assembly GCA_004363605.1 of Indri indri. Lineage (NCBI taxonomy): Eukaryota > Metazoa > Chordata > Mammalia > Primates > Indriidae > Indri > Indri indri. Next base: position 71,090 of record RJWJ010003774.1, on the reverse strand, counting down.
CTGGATCATATGGCAGTTCTATTTTTTTATTTTCTGATTAACTGCCAAACTGTTTTACACAGCCACTGCCCCATTTGACATTCCTACCAACAGTGCACAAGGGTTCCAGTTTCTCCATATTCTCACCAACCCTTGTTATTTTCTGAGAGGGTTATTTTGGGGTTTGAGTTTCGGGTTTTTGTGTTTTTTTAATAGTAGTCATCCTATTAGGTGTGAGGTGGTATCTCTTTGTGGTTTTTAAATTTCAAATGCAGATATTGAGCAGCTTTTTACATGCTTTTTGGCCATTTTGTATGTCTTCTTTGGAAAAATGTATATTCAAGTTTTTTGATCAGGGTTTTTTTTATTTTTGTGTTATAGGATAGAACACTCTTTTTTAGTATACCAGTTAGCAGTCTTTATAACAGCTTCTTATTAATATAAATGCTCAACGTGGAATGCTTGAGAGTTGTGACGTTTTGTGGAAAGCACATTTGATCCATTCTGGTTCATTTTTTTAACTGTACTCCCATAGCAGTTATAACCACAGTTTTTAAGGATGAACTTGCCTAAACTCACAGCCAAGTTTCAAAAAACTCAACAGTAGACAAAAGCATTTAGAATTTCGTACACATTAAGATTTTATATGGTACTTCTATAGAAGCTACTTTTTAAACCATATTAGTTCGGCCAAATGACACTCTTTTTAATGCTGATGCAAGTATAAATAACTATCATTTTCTTGCTGGTTTTATTTGTATTATGTGGATAATTTGGTGTTTTAGTCAGAATGACAATAATAAAAATTTAAAGTTTAAAATTAGAATGTTTTTAATCATAATTAGACCCATTACTGCTCAGAAATGTCAGGGGAGAAGTGTTTTCACTCATAATGGAGGAAGTATGAGATTCAGAGTGAGGCTCCACCTTGCACCTGGGGCAGCGGGGTCATAAGACTTTTGAAAAGTACCTGAGAGAGGCCGGGCGCGGTGGCTCACGCCTGTAATCCTAGCACTCTGGGAGGCCGAGGTGGGTAGATCGCTCAAGGTCAGGAGTTCGAGACCAGCCTGAGCAAGAGCGAGACCCCCGTCTCTACTAAAAATAGAAAGAAATTATCTGGACAACTAAAAAATATATATATATAGAAAAAATTAGCCGGGCACGGTGGCGCATGCCTGTAGTCCCAGCTACTCGAAAGGCTGAGGCAGGAGGATCGCTTGAGCCCGGGAGTTCGAGGTTGCTGTGAGCTAGGCTGACACCACAGCACTCTAGCCTGGGCAACACAGTGAGACTCTGTCTCAAAAAAAAAAAAAAGTACCTGAGAGAGAACAAATCCAGTGAACACACTGGGGAAAGGTGCCACCACCCTGACCTGTGTTGGCAGAGTTGGCATTTTGGAGCCAGAAGGGTGGTGTAGTCTGTTAGGAAGCACTAGATGAGAAGAAAGAGAAAAAGTCCTTTCTACCCTCAACATCTGTTTGACTGTTCTTCAGTGAGCTTCTGTTCTTTAGCCCATTCCTTAGGGTATTAGAGCAATGAGAAGTAAGATCTAAATCTTTTTTGGGGGGAAGGCCTTATAACTTACAAGATGGGGTTCCGCACTGAGAAAAAGAAATACGGAAGTTTTCTTTGAAACTGGTGGATAGGAAACAAAATATATAACTGAAAGGAAAAATTATCAGTGTCGGCATGAAACTCCTTTGTGTATGCTCTAATATTGGTTGTGATTCTTATCTGTTAGGAAGTCGGCTTGGCCTTGAGGACTTTGTTGGCCACTGTGGATGAGACCATTCCCACCCTACCAGCCAGCACCCACCGAGAGGTAGGGCACAGTCTCTCCCTTGCTGCTCTCTCTGACAGTACTGGGTGGGGACATATCCAGGGATGGCTGTGGTGCTGACGACATCTCCTCAGTCCGTGACCAGCAGAGGCTTTGACTGCCCTGTAATGCTGGCCTCAGCCAGGACTGGGCCGTTCATCTTACAGCACAGGGGTGGTGTGGAGCGGCGCCCAGATCTCAGGTGCCAGATCTCGGCTCTACCAGTGTCAGCCTTCTGCAGAGCCATCATAAGGGTCCTCACCTGAGACACAGGGGGGCTGTGAGCATTGGACGAGGAAAGCACTTGAGAAGTTGCTGGAGCTGCTGTGGGCCTCAGAGTGGAGGGTGCTGAGATGAACAGGGCGGGCATCGTAGCTCCTTCCTTACATTCTTTTTAAGGAATCAAAGTTTACCCAAGATACCATCTCCCAGCAACAATCATCATTTTGCCACTTTTTGACAATTTTGCTTCATTTATATGACTGACAAATGAAAGGCATCACCTTCGTTTGTTTACTGCAGTCTAAAGGCGGGCACTCTGGGGTGGAGATGGACGTGTGCAGGTGGGCGCATCCCCATGGGGAAGTCCCAGGTCTGCAGGCTGCAGCCTCCCTCCCTCCCAACTCCAGCTGTCCACCCTTCTCCCTTCTCTCTAGAGCTGCATGGGCACTGGTTTTTTAGTTGTTGTTGTTATTGTTCTTTTATTTTGAAATTATTTCAAAGTTACAAGATTAATACAGAGAACTCCTAAATTTCCTTGACTAGTTTTTAACATGTCAGCACATTTTCATTCTCTCTCTACGTTGTCTGTGTAAGTACACAAACATCACTGTTTCTGAGCCATTTGAGAATAGGCTGCCTATATCCTGCCTCTCACCCTTTAATATTTCAGTTTATATTTTCTGATAATAAGGCCATTTTCCTACGTAACCACTCGTCACCATCTTCCAGAACCTTAACACTGATGCAGTACGCTCTACCGCTTTGCAGGTCATGTGCAGCGTCAGCAGTTGTCCCCATAGTGCTTTCCTTCTCATACGAGAGCCAGCCCAGGATCACACGTCGCATGTCCTGTTTCTTCAGCCTCCTTCCATCTGGAATGGTTCTTCAGCCTTTGTCTTTCATGACATTGACATTTTTGATAAATATAGGCTCAGTTATTTTATAGAGTATTCTCAAAGTTAGGTTGAGTGATATTCTATAAAATATCAGTGTTTCCTCCTGATTACATTGATGTTTTGTATCTCCAGCTGGGAATACTGCATAAATGATGTTGAGTCATTCTCAGGATATCATATCTGGAAGCACGTGATGTCCAGGTGATGTTCCTTTTGATGAAGTGGGCATTGATTACTGAAGGACAGTTGGACACAGCTACAGTTGGTGGCTTCTTTGTAAATGGCATCAATTCACCTGCATAAAACCATTTAAATCATTTTACAAATGCCCCTGACTAGTTGCCACAGTATAACTTTAAATTCCTAGCAAAATAGGGAATTAGCTCATCCACTTGTTTCATTGGGACTCTGGTTGGTTTTCCATCATGAGCATCAATTTTGCCCAAAAGCGGAGAGGTTCCGTATACCAGAAGCAAGAAAATGGTGTCCTAACAAGTGGGTGTTTTGGCAGGACCATTTGTCAACACCCATTCTAGCTGATAAAGCCTAAAGTAATCTATCTGCCCCAATTGTTGTACACACAGATTGCTCTCCTGTATAAGTTACATATTTTTTTAACTGTTATTTTTTAAAAGAAGAAGAGCCTTTCCTCAATCCTGTGTCCCCTTCCCACTGTCCCCCTCCCTCCCCCCTGCCCCACTGTGCTTCCTGAAAGAGCAGCCCTTGCCTGGCAGCCACACTCAGTTCCTGCTCCCAGCCGTTTAGGAATTTGTCTCCTGTAACTGCCTTTTGAGGTCTCCAGAGGCTTCCCAATTGCCAGGTCCCTACTCCCCTGTCCCCGTGTCCTGACTCCTCCTCGAGAGTCCTGCCTTGGATCCAGAGCGTTCCTCACTCATTCATCTCCTGCTGAGACCCCTACCTCGGCTCTTGTCTTCTGCCACCCTTGAGTGTGGTCATCTCCCAAGGTGCTACCACTTGTTTTCTTTTTCTTTTTCTTTTTTGAGATGAAGTCTCACTCTGTTGCCCAGGCTGGAGTGCAATCACAGCTCACTGCAGCCTTGAACTCCTGTGCTGAAGTGATGCTCCCGCCTCAGCCTCCTGAGTAGCTGGGACTGCCGGTATACACCACCATGCAAGGCTCTTAAATAATACTTTTTCACCTCGTTTGTCCTCCCCACTTCCATAGATTCATGTATTTAATTCCTCCCACATCTGTGATCTCTGATCTCCACCTGTCTGTTGTTGGCAGGAATAATCTGCTTTTCCTCATTTCCATAGTCAGCACCACCCTGCACTCACCACCCCTGCCCCCATCAACTCCCTACACACACAAATACAAACAGCCTTGCACTTTCCATCACTTACCAGGTCTCAGATTGGTCCTTTTCACCCTCACAGCCACCTTCACCTCTGCCTTGAATTGCTGTGACAACGTTAGACGGTTTCTCTGCCTCTTAACTCTCCGCTACTTCCATTCAGCTTCTACACGGCTACCAGAGCCATCTTTCCAGAACTTCTCTCCACATTATGTCATTCCCCTTCCTAAATATCTCTTATGCCTCCCCATTGCCAAGTTCAACAGAGTAACAGTCAACTTGGCATAGCTTATGATGCCCTTCACAGTTGAGCCAGCCTACTTTTACTGTCTAGGCCAGATTCAGACAAGTTCTCTTCTGTGAAGTTTCCTGATCCTCTGAGACAGAAGAAATTGCCCTGTGCTCTGTGTGCCTTTCCACTGTATGAGTTACTGCAGTGTAATATAGGGGCTTCTGTGCATGCTGCTCCCCCTCCAGACTGTGAGTACAAACGTGTCTAATTCCTTCTTGTGTCCACAGCGCCAAGCGCCTTAGGCCTAAGGAGTGGCCAATAATTGATAAAAGAGGAAATGGATAAATCATCATTGGTTAAATAAATAGATAAGGAGGATCATGAGACTCTGCCATGCAAAGCATTATAACCCTGTAGGGCAGAGTCTCTAGCTGCTTCCACCACTACTACCCCACTTCCAACCTCTGATAAGTTTGGAAGAGTCTGGAGCTTACAACAAGGCAGGGCAAGTGTGTCCCATGACATCCTTAAACCATTTCTCGCATAGCAAAGGAGGGTCTTAACATGGACTCGACGGAGCAGAAAAAGCATGAAACTGGAGACTGACAAGCTGTGTAGCCTTCAGCGGGTATTCTACATCACAGTTGTCTACTCTCCGATGTGAGAGTGTTTGGACCAGATGATCTCTGAGATTCTGTCAGATTCTTTGATTCTGTTATGAAACAAAAGTCCTACCAGTCACTGAGATTAATAAAGTCTCGCTGGGCGTGGTGGTACATGCCTGTAATCCTAGCAATCTGGGAGGCTGAGGCAGGAGGATCGCTTGAGGTCAGGAGTTTGAGACAAGCCTGAGTGAGAGAGACCCCATCTCTACAAAAAAACAGAAGAATTAGCCAGGTGTGGTGGCATGCGCCTGTAGTCCCAGTATTCGGGTGGCTGAGGTGCGAGGATCACTTGAGCTTAGGAGTTTTGGGCTGTAACACACTATGCTGATCAGGGGCCCGCACTAAGTTCAGCGTCAGTATGACCTCCTGGGAGAAGGGACCCACCAGGTTGCCTAAGAAGGGATAAAATGGCCCAGGCCGGAGGTGGAGCAGGTCAGAACTCCTGTGCTGATCAGTAGTGGGATCACGCTTGCGAATAACCACTGCAACATAGCAAGACTCCATCTCTAAAGAAAAGAAAGACATTCTAAACAGTGATCACAAAATGGAGAGTCAGTCAGTCATGGTATCAGGAAGGGCTTTGAATGGAGGGAACCGGGACTGCTAGGTGTGTGTGTGCATGGGAACACACAGGCACACTACACTGGCTGAGTTTCTGAAGGAAAGATTTAGTTTAAATCCTGTTGCTTCTAAGGAAAATTTATTTGAGGAGAAGAAAGTAAGTTTCTTCTCATGGAAACACCCAAAGAAAGGCTCATAAAAATTCCCTGAAAAGTTCATTGGAAGCAGCTGTCCTGACCTCTCTCTTGTCCTTTCAGATTGAGATGGCACAAAAACTATTGAACTCTGACCTGGGTGAGCTCATTAACAAGATGAAGCTGGCCCAGCAGTATGTCATGACCAGCCTGCAGCAGGAGTACAAGAAGCAGATGCTGACTGCTGCTCACGCTCTGGCTGTGGATGCCAAAAACTTACTCGACGTCATTGACCAAGCGAGACTGAAAATGCTGGGGCAGGCAAGACCGCACTGAGCCCCCTGAGGAGCACGTCTTTCCCCTCCTTTCAGGATGTTCTCCAGCCTTCCACCAGCAGCAAGGAGTTAACCCTGGGTCCTCAGTCGCCAGCACTTACAGCTCCAACTTTTTCGAATGACATCTGGTTGAAAATCTTCTCCCTCATATATAAATCTAACCACATTTTGATTTGGGTTTGTTTTTTGTTTTGTTTCAGTCATGATATTCAGAAATGTCTGGGATCCAAAATACGGCATTTTTCTGAGAATCAAAATTGTATGTACATAAGAAGCTTTTAAGAATCATGGAGAACATTTATGTTCACATTAGGATGTGTTCTAATGGGGACGGCTGGGGTGACATGCTGGTTCCTGAATTCGCTTAGCTGCGTGGTGGATAAGGAGGGGAGGAGTGAAGAATTCTGGGAAACCCAAGAGGCTGAGAGTTCTTTTGCCTACCATAGAATTACTATCCAGACTGGAACTTTTGTTTATTAGAACACCCTTCAGTTGCAATATGCTAATTCCACTTTACAAAGAAAGAATATAAAAGCTATATTTTGAAGACTTGAGTCATTTCAGAAAAAAACTGCAACCCTTTCTGTCTTTCCTGCCTTGTACTTTCATGTGGACATGTGAAGCATTCAGTTGGGAACTAGCTGTAGAACACAACTAAAAACTCTTGTCTTTTTTCACCAGAATAATGTGCCAGTTTTTTGTAGCAATGTTATTTCTCTTGGAAGCAGAAATGCTTTGTACCAGCGCACCTCCAAACTGCATTGAGAAGAAGTTCCAGAACCATCCCTGTTCCCCATTTTTATATAATTTATAAAGAAAGATTAAAGCCATGTTGACTATTTTACAGCCACTGGAGTTAACTAACCCTTCATTGTGTCTGTCTTTCCAGGAAAGAATTAAGCAAAACAGAGGGATTTGGTTTTCTTTTGACATCCAGTTAACACCATCCATTCTGTTAAATAATTTTGAAAAATACACCCTCCCTTTAGTTTGTTGGGGGATATAAATTATTCTCAGGAAGAATATAATGAACTGTACAGTTACTTTGACCTATTAAAAAGGTGTTACCAGTAAATTTATTGCCTTTCTTTTGGTTCTGTTTCTTCAAACTATTTAAAATTTTTCGGGTGACTTGTCATATAAAGTAACACATAGGAATGCTCCCAATAATTATCAGGAAAGCTCTCGCTAATTAATAGTTTCTTTTTTTTTTCCTTCGTCTTCTGAACAAGTCAAGGACTTTACCACAGAAGGGCAGCCCAGCATAAGTTAACCTTTTCATTCCATCTTCACTTATGAAATGCAGAGCTGAAGATAGGAAAGGTGATGCTCATCTGTGAACGAATTCCCTTTGCAATCCTGGTATTCTAACAATCAGTCCAGACTCAAGGAATCCCTTCTTAGGCAGTTCGCTTGTTAAGGGAATTGTTAGCGATGGTCACCCAGACCCACCCTAGTCTTGCTAGAATCTCTGTGAGCTGTAGAGCCAGGAGCAGTTAGAACTGGTGTCTGCAGCAAAGGAGACAAGGAGAAATCCCAGGGACAGAGACCCCAAGGTGGGTGGAGAGTTGAGGGAATGTCCTTCAGATAAATATACACTCCCATGTGCAAAATTAGTTCCATCTTTGGATTTATGACATTTACTTCATCTGAAGAAAATGTCAAAAGGATGTCATTCTTCAGAGTTTTGTCTTGTTTTCTGGTATCCTTGGGTCCCTTGATTCTCAGTTTCTTCATCCGTAAAGTGGTGGTTGTGAGGACTGAATAAGATAAGTGCAGTGTAAATGTAAGTGTGCTGTATGTTGTAAGGGGCGTTGTGGGGACTGTCCTGTGCACTGTAGGCTGTGAAGCAGCATCCCTGGCCTCTACCACTGGAAACCAGCAGCACTCCCTCCCCCAGCTGTGACAACCGAAAGTTTCTCCGGGCATTGCCGTATGTCCCTGCGGAAGTGGAGGCAGAATCGCCCCAAGTTGAGACGCACTGCCTCAGAGTGACGGTTTAACCACCATTAATACACTTTGCCTCATGATCTGCCCCTCAGGAGCAACAACTTTTCTCTAGTACAAAGAATTGCAGGTAAGTCCCACACCTTCCTGTAAACCAAAGAAAAAGAAATATATTTTGACTGTGAGAGCAGGTAAAGAGACAAATGTGTCAGTGTGTGGGCCACCAGGGTGAGGGCGGAGCTGGCAGCTCCACGTATGGAGAGAGGGAATAGCATACACATATATTCATTGTCTATTTATTCCTACATGAAAAGATACGTAATTCTGATAAGCACATACATGGATATTTACAAAAATAGAATAATACCACAAAATAACAATGTATGTGTATAATAAATCCAGCCCCTCTGCTCACACAAAGAGGGAAACACCAACCAGCTCCACGGCTCGATGGTTCAGTGGCCCGAGGGCCTGTCAGGAGGATCCGGAGATGACTTCTGTTACAAAGCAGAACAGGTGATTTCAAATCTCAAGACCTGGCCAGAAGTACATTTGAAACTAAAAGTTTCCGAAGTACTCAACTTCATTACTCTACCTTCCTGCTAGCTCGATCACACACCTGCCTGGTGCAGCAGACCGCATGCACAGAAGCGGGAAGGGGAACGGGAGCCTGCTCAGTCTCCTCTTCTGTTCTTCTCTTACTGAATGTTTTTCATTATTTTAATTAAGAAGTAATTAATATAGAGAAAAGGACCGTAAATGTAGAGCTCACTGAGTTGTTCACAAAGGAACACCCTCTTGTAAGTAGGCGCAGATTCAGAGACAGGATGGTACCATCGACCCAGATGTCCTGGTGCCCTCCTACTACTCGGCCCGAAGGGCGACTGTAAGCATCCGGTAGCCAGGAAGATGAGAACATTGTCAGCACTAGGAAGGCTCCTTGGAGCCCTTCAAGGGCCGATCCCACTCCCAGTTGGGCCACCTCTGGCCTGGTTTTTTTTTTGTTGTTGTTGTTGTTTTGTTTTTTTTTTTAGTAGAGACAGGTCTCGCTCTCTTGCTCAGGCTGGTCCCAAACTCCTGAGCTCAAGCGATTCTCCCACCTCTTCCAGAGTGCTAGGATTACAGGTGTGAGCCATGCGCCCAGTCTTGGTCTGGCCTCTTATCACTATAGATGGCTTCTTACACTTCAGGTGCTTCTAGAACTGTATCATGTGTGCTCTCATTTCTGGCTCCTTTCACTCAAAATGATGTTCTCGTGTATCCACGTTGCGTGTATCAGAAGTTCACTCTTTTTCATTTGTGATACTATCCCATGGGATGAATCTGTCACTGCCTGTTCTCCTATTTACCTGTTGAGGAATGGGACATTGGATGGTTTTCAGTTTCTGGTTGTTAGAAATAAAGCAGCTGTGGACATGTATGTGCAAATACATGTGTTCCTACTTCTCACGGGCAAGTAAACTATGAGTGAAATTTCTGAGACATATGGTAAGTATACGTTTATTAAAACTGCCACACTGCTTTCCAGTGTGGTTATCCATTTTGATGTATAAAATTCCAGTTACTCCACATCCTCACCAATACTTGAGAGAAGTATTGCCAGTCTCATTTTAGACTTTCTAGTGGATGTGTGTGCTATCTCATTTTGTGTTTTCACAATATCCAGTGATGTCGAGCAATTCTTCTGTACTTATTAGCCATTTATATGTCTTTTTTGTGAAACATCTCAAATACTTTGCCCTTTTTAAAAATTGGGCTATTTATTTTGTTGCTGAGCAACAGGAGTTCTTCAGGTATTCTGGACACTAGTCTTTTTTGTCAGACTTGTTTTCCATATATTTACTCCCAACCTGGGGCTTGACTATTCATTTTCTTAACTATCCCTCAGTGTATTTTTATCTGAAAAGTTGGCAGAGGGATTGTTGTGATTGGGATTTCATTGAGGTTATAGATCTGTTTGGAAAGAACAAATATCTTAAAAATATTGAATCTTCAGAAACCTGATTTTTTTTTTTTAGACAGAATCTCACTCTGTCACCTTGGGTAGAGTGCCGTGGTGTCATCATAGCTCACTGTAACCTCAACTCCTGGGCTCAAGCAATCCTCCTGCCTCAGTCTCCAGATTAGGTGTGCCTACTCTACTCTTTTTTGTAGAGATGGGTCTTGCTATGTTGGCGAGGCTGCGGTCTGGAACTCCTGTCCTCAAATGATCCTCCTGCCTAGGCCTTACAAAGTGCCAGGATTACAGGCATGAGCCACTCTGCCTGGCCTCGTTTAAAACTTTTGAATCTGACTTTAATTTATCTTACTGCATTGACAACAAAATAAAACAATAATCGCCTAGTTATTTTACTCACAGGGGAAAGGCTTTCTTTAAATTTGCCCCAATATTTTTAGGCATTGGCTTAAAAAAAATAACCTTTTATTCTTACATAGGAAGGAATTGTTACCACATTGAAGAAAATTAGAAAACACAAGTCAAAAGAATTTTCAGGTGAAAGACTGAAAGCCTGCTCTAAGATCAGGAACAAGACAAGGACACCACTTTTACCACTGCCGTTTTATACCCCACAGAAGAGAGCAAGTAGGTGAGAAAATAGATCAAAGATACCCAGATTAGAAAGAAAGAAGTAAAACTCTATTCATAGATGACATAATCTTACATATAGAAAATCCTAAAGAATTCACAAAAAACTGTTAGTGTATTCAGCAAATGGATAAATACTGGTATAATCGTACAGGGGAATATTATTTAGCCATAAACAGGAAGGAAGCATTGACACATGCTACAACATGGACAAACCTTGAAAACGTTACCCTAAGTGAAGATGAAGCCAGACACAAAAGGCCACATACTGTATGATTCCGTTTGTAGAAAATGTCCAGAATAGGCAAATCCGTACACAGGAAGCGGACTGCTGGTTGCCAAGGGTTGGGGGAGGGGAAATGGGAGTGACTGCTTAATGGATCTAGGTTTCCATTTGGGATGATGAAAAGTTCTAAAACTAGATAATGATGGTGGTTGGACAGCATTGCGAATGTGCTTAATGCCACTCAGTTGTACACTTTAGGATGGTAATTTTACGTGTATTTTACCAAAATAAAAAAATTAATTTAAATTAAAATTTTTAAAAAACCTTTTCCAGTTTCTTAGGGACCTTTTTCTGGGCATGTGTATGTATATTTTTTTAACCGAAATTCCTGTGATGTATCCTATACGCTGTTTTATAGCCTGCTGCTTTCAGGCAGTGACCTCCAACTTCCCACCCTGCCAGTTTTCATTATTCTGATTTCAAACCCACACTTCCTTTTCACCAGTCAACCTCAAAGGATGTTCCTTTTAGTCAGTTTACCAACCAGGGTTCATCCCAGACTCATGCATCAAGCAGGCTACTCTTCTGTCAGAGCTGGTCACGGTAGCACAGGGCTGGCTTGACTTCTTTTTGCCTGTGGCATGTGAAGAGACTTACCCCTTGTCCAGCGGAAGTTCCAGCTTCCATTTGCTTACTTCCTTGTGGTGACATTTAGGTTTGGGTTATCCTTTTCGTTTGTTTGTTTTTCTTAGAGACAGGGTCTCACTCTGTTGCCTAGGCCAGAGTGCAGTGGTACAGTCACAGCTCACTGCACCCTCGATCTCCTATGCTCAACCGATCTTCCTGCCTCAGCCTCCCAAGTAGCTGGGACTGTAGGCAAGTGCCACCACACCTGGCTAATTTTTCGTTTCTTTGTAGAGACAGGGTCTATGTTGCCCAGGCTGTTCTTCAGCCCCTGGCCTCCCAAAGCGCTGGGATTGCAGGCGTGAGCAACTGTGCCCAGCCACGTTGTCCTTTTAGTATTGCCTGGACATGCTATAGGAGAGCTTGAGGGATCTAGGTGAAGCATTTTTGTCTAGAAGGCCTCATGGGAGATGTGCACTTCTGACACAGACAGCAAAGATGCAAATCTGGTGCCGCAGCCCCGGCGATGCTGGGACTGACCCTGGACAAGGGAGATCATGAGATCCCTCCATGCTCAATTGTGTTTTCCCCTTTTGACTAGAAAGTAATCTGTGGGGTGTCCAGACACTGACTTTTGAAAGATTTTCTCTCAACACCTACAAATACCTGGAATATAATTGCTCATCCTTCCTGGTCATTGAGCATTTTGAACAAAATGGCAAATCACAAACCACATTTTCACGTATAACTTCCTTACATGGTTTTTATCCGTCTAACCAGCTGTTCTGATTCTAGAAAATGAACCAATACTACTTGTAGATGAGAGAGTAGAAATTATACTTCAAGGATGAAATTAAGAAGACTTCAGGTGTAGCAGGTGAAATCTGCCACATGTAGCAGTGATGCTATTTTCTTTCTTCCTTTTTCCTTTTTTTTTGGTAAAAAAAAACACCATCACGGCTTCCTGGGTATAACTTCAGGCAGGTGTAACCAGTTTATGTTTTAGACTAAAATTATTATGCTAGAGTGAATGACACAGAGGGGTGTGAGAGCTGCTGTCAGCAATGGGCCCCTTCCCTGGAGGGGGAGCATTGATCTTCAACAGAAGCACCATCACAGGCAGCTGACCCCCAGAGAGGGCATGAGGTATGACTTTAGGACTGTGCCTGGGACAAAAGATAGTTCAGGCTTTCTGCTCAGCAATCTAGTGGGTATGGCACCCTGGACAAGGAGGTAGGGAGCAGGCAATTGCAGGTCCCAGTGTGCTAACAACTTAGCCTGGCTGCTATGAGTGACAGCTGCTGCTGTACTGATGATCACAGCTTCAGCCTCCCCTAGTCGCCCCTCCTTCTAAATAAGATCATCAGATACCTGATCATAAAATCGCCCCCATTTCCCTGCAACATCTAATCTAGGTCAATACTCCACTTCCTTAAGCCCTCCCCCAATTCACTCAACCTGGCTGAAATCCTATTGCGCTAGGCCCCCAAGATGTCTGGTCTTAATGCCTGGATCCTGTGAATATCACCTCATGGCAAAACATACGATTAAGTATATTGAGATAAGATTATCTAGGTGGGTCTGACGTAATCACCAGGGTCCTTAGAAGAGGTGGGAACACAGGAAGATTTGACTACAGAAGAGGCGAAGGCGACACGTGGATGGAAGTGGAGATTGGTGTGGTGCAGCCACAAGCCAAGGAATGCCAGCAGCCGGAAACTGGAAGAGATTGTCTCCCAGAGCCTCCAGAAGGAACCAGCCCTGCCAACACCTTATCTTAGGCCAGCAACACCGATTGTGGATTTCTGGTTCCTAGAACCGCCAGAAAACGTGTGTTGTGGTGAGCACCAAGTCTGTGGTAGGTAGTTAAGCAGCCCTAGGAGACAAAGGCATCTGCAGTAAGTCCTTTCCAACAGCCTCTTCCTGTGAGATGGCCCCTCATCGTGACAAGCCACCAGGCAGACATGTTCAACTATTGGTGTGTTCTCAGTGGACTTCTGCTGAGGGCACCGTTAGGGGGCACACAGAGGAAGAAAGGGCCGTCATTATACCGTCATTCCTCCGTTTGCAGCAAGGGTCCAAAGCCCACTCTTGTTGGGAAGGGTCCCGGGGCTGTAACGCCCCTGGCGGAAGCAGCTTTGACTGCCTTGTCCCACCGCACTCAGCTTGGCCAGTGCCCCACGCTGGCAGGGCTCCCTTTGCCCCTGCTGCAGGGTCATGGGGACAGCTCATGCCCTTGCCCTATGGACTGCCCTGCGGGGACCAAGTCTCTCTTCCCTCAAATTCTTAGGCTCTCCAGGGGTCCTCCTGAGGCACCTTCACATCCGCTTTCCTAAGGGAGACCCGCTTCTGTCTTTCATCCACCTTCTCGTCTGCCCTCACTCCCCGCAGCTCCCAGCACCGCTCCTCACACAAGTGTCATCAGCCCAACTCCCCCCCACCACCACCCCCCAATTCCCCCGTCCGGGCCTCTGCAGACACCTGCCTGGTCCCACCGGCCTCCCCCAGCTTGGCTCTGAGACACTCGCTTGATTGATTTTGAGAAATCTGCTAACGAGTGACTTCTTAGGAAACCATGTCAAATCTGCCATTGAATTAATCACAACAAATGAACAGATTACCCCAAAATACACACACATACTAGAAACCTACTAGTTACAACCCAAAATGCTGGTTTTAGGCCGGGCGAGATGGCTCACGCCTGTAATCCCAGCACTTTGGGAGGCTGAGGTGGGCGGATCCTTTGAGCTCAGGAGTTCGAGACCAGTCTGAGCAAGAGCAAGACCCCGTCTCTACTAAAAAAATAGAAAGAAATTAGCTGGACAACTAAAAATGCGTATATATAGAAAAAATTAGCCGGGCATGGTGGCGCATGCCAACAGAGGGAGACTCTGTCTCAAAACAAAAACAAACAAACAAAAAAAACCAAAATGCTGGCTTTAAGGATATTAGCTGGGCTGGGGAAGGTGGTTCACACCTGTGATTACAGCACTCTGGGAAGCCAAGGCAGGAGTATTGCTTGAGGCCAGGAGTTCAAGACCAGCCTGAGCAACATAGACCCCATCTCTACAAAAAATAAAATTAAAAAACAGCCACACATGATGGCTCATGCCTGTAAGTCCCAGCTACTCAGGAGGCTGAAGCAGGAGGATCGCTTGAGCCCAGGAGTCCAAGGCTGCAGTGAGCTATGATGACACCACTGTACTCTAGCCTGTGTGCCAGAGTGAGGCTCTGTGTTACAAAAAAAAAAAAAAGGATATCAGCAATTGTTCATTGTTTGTATTGCAATGGTGTTTTTTGGTTTTGTTTTTTTGAGACAGAGTCTCACTCTGTTGCCCTGAGTAGAGTGCCGTGGCATCAGCCTACCTCTCAGCAACCTCGAACCCCTGGGCTCAAGCGATCCTCCCACCTCAGCCTCTGGGAGTGCTAGGATTACAGGTGTGAGCCGCCGTGCCTGGCCTCCCAATAGTGTTATTATATATATAACTTATATAATAAAATAAAGTTTCGTCTTTATTCCCTCTTTTCTGCTCCTAATGGAACACTTTATTGTAATTGAAAGTCCCAACTCCTTTTTTAGTCCTTTAAGGTCAAAAATATTGATTTTTCTGCTAATTTTTTCATTATTTTTAGGATATTACTCAGTTGCAAAATTCTTACTTGGAATCCCTTTTCCAAGCTCAATGTCAACCCTCTTCTGGTCTTGGTCGGACCACGTCCCAGGAACCCCTCCGCTCTTGTGGTTCTGAGACCCCATCTTCATGCGGCCATGGAGGCTGCTGCTGCCGTCCCTCTCTGCTGCTGCCTGCCCTGGCTGGCAGTCGCTGCGTCTTTGTGAGGACACAGCAGGGTCAGAAGCTCAAAGGGATCTCTCTCAAAGACAACCTCCAGAGAGCAGGTGTCTCTTGCCCCTCTAGGCCCACCCACAGGTGGTCATGTTGTGTGCACAGTGTTTGGTCCCTGTCTGGCTGCTGGGGCCCAGCAGGACCAGGGTGCAGTCCAGAGAGAGCAACATCACATCCAGTGCACATCGCTCAAAGTGGAGGTGGCTCCACCACCAGGAGACCCCAGCACAGGTGAGAAAAGACTGGACGTGGCTGGTCTGAGTGCAGTGGTGTTTACAGCTAATTGATCACAACCAGTTACAGACTCCTTTGTTCCTTCTTCCCTCCCACTGCTTCTCTTGACTAGCCTTTCAGAAAAAGAAAAGACTGG
The DNA here is from genome assembly GCA_004363605.1 of Indri indri. Classification (NCBI taxonomy): domain Eukaryota; kingdom Metazoa; phylum Chordata; class Mammalia; order Primates; family Indriidae; genus Indri; species Indri indri. The sequence goes on along the minus strand of RJWJ010003774.1, from coordinate 55,332 downwards.
ACTCATGTCCTGGGTCCTGAAGGCAAGAGAGAGTGAAGCCAGCGTTAACGATCCCTGACGGTCCAGGACGCAGGACAGCCCCTGCCAGCACACCAGGGCCTGGAATCCACACTTAAACTTCCGCTTTGCAGCTTTTTTTCCCCCTTAAAAATAAATACTCATAACTTTGCATCTTCTTAGTCTACATCAAAGTAGAACTATCCTTGACACTTAACACACCAGGTCTGATCAATAACTGACACCTTAATAAGAACTAGTGGGAATGTCAGGTTGTTCGGACTGAAAAAGACCTCAGAGCTCAGCCTGGTTCATTCACCAAATTTACACTCACGGAGACCAGAAGGCAGAGAAAATACCACAGCTGAGCTGGTGACATGAGCCCCTGGATGCAGTCTGGTGCTTTTGGCCTGGCTAGAGGAGAGAACCAGACAGCTGTCCCTGGCAAGGGATAGGGAGAGGGACTCCAGTGTGCTGGGACCAATCCACCTGGAAGCCAGCCATAGGCACATCACTGTAGATAACAGGAACCTCAGTGTGTAGGGGATCAACCTTACTCTAAGTGAAAGGAGCCAGACTCAAAATGCTACATATTATATGATTCCATTTGTATAAAATGTCCAGAGTAGGCAAGTCCACATGGCCAGAAAGTAGATTAGTGGCTGCCAGGGGCTGAGGGATCAGGTACTAGGGGTGACTGCTAATGGGTATAGGGTTTCTGTTTGGGGTGATGAAAAAGTTCTGGAACTAGCTAGAAGCAATGGTTGCATATTATTGTGTAAGTATTTAATGCTGCTGAACTGTACACTTAAAAATGGTAAATTTTGTGTTATATGTATTTCACTACAATTTTAAAAGGTGGGGGAAATGGCCCGGTGTGGCGGCTCACTCCTGTAATCCTAGCACTCTGGGAAGCCCAGGTGGGAGGATCACTTGAGCTCAGGGGCTGGAGACCAGCCTGAGCAAGAGCAAGAGCAAGACCCCGTCTCTACTAAAAATAGAAAAATTAGCTGGATGTGGTGGCATGAACCTGTAGTCCCAGAGCCTGAGGCAGGAGGATTGCTGGAGCCCAGGAGTTTGAGGCTGCAGTGAGCTACGATGAGGCCACTGCACTCTGGCCCAGGCAACAGAGTGAGACTCTCTGTTTCAAAAAGCAAAACAAACAGCAAAAAAAAGGCCCTGCATCTCTCAGGTGTGGCTCCTGTGTTTCCCCTTGGAGGGAGCCACACCCAACCTCCCAAAGGCAAGGGTGTGGTCTAAATAGAGAACAATGGCCTGTAAGGTGGGGTGGGCTACTCCTGAGCTATCCCGAAATTCCCTAAGGAACTTGCAGCGCCTTTTTTTTTTTGAGACAGAGTCTTGCTCTGTTGCCGGGGCTAGAGTTCCGTGGCATCAGCCTAGCTCACAGCAACCTCAAACTCCTGGGCTCAAGCAATCCTCCTGCCTCAGCCTCCCGAGTAGCTGGGACTAAAAGCGCGCCACATATATATACATATATTTTTTTTTAGTTGTCCAGATCATTTCTTTCTATTTTTTAGTAGAGACGGGGTGTCGCTCTTGCTCAGGCTGGTCTCGAACGCCTGACCTTGAGCGATCCACCCACCTCGGCCTCCCAGAGTGCTAGGATTACAGGCGTGAGCCACCACGCCCGCCCGGCCACTTGCAGCACTGTGAAGGACCAGCTGTGTAGAGGAAAGGCCCGCCCCCCTCACCTGCCCAAATCCCACCTTGCTGCCTGCATCTGAGGTCAGGAAATCGTTCAGGGCCAGGCCCTCAGGGGTCCAGATTTTGGGTCCCCCAGCTCTGTAGGGATGGTGTGAGTTCAGGGAGGTGGTGGGTGGGTGGTGGGAGGTGGCCTTCATACCTCTCCTTCCCTCCACAACCCAACAGGTGACAAAGAGCCCAGGCCCTGGAGGGAGACTCTCCTGAGAGCAAAGCAAAGATATTGATAAGAAATACTAAATGCCAAAAATGGCTTTTCCTCATCTATTTAATCAATCCATTTCCTCCCTAATCTGAGGATTTACCCTGGTGGCCTGTCATTAGGTGTACAGAGAAAGCACCTTCAAGGAGTTGAAACACTGACATTAATGACAGTGATTCTCTGAAATGTAACTGGAGTGTTTTCTGGGACTATCACATTTTTCAAGAGCTATTGGATGAAACCTAGATAAAACTTTTGTCTCACCTCAGCGGGGCACAATGGCTCAAGCCTGTAATTCCAACACTTTGGAAGGCCGAGGGTAGAGGATCCCTTAAGGGCAGAAGTTCAAGACCAGCTTGGACAACCCAGCAAGACCCCATCTCTGCCAAAAAACAAAACAAAAACCACAATTTTGCCCAATCTCTTTCATATTGGATAAGCATTAATTAATGAAGATTAGATGATTTTTAAAAATCAGTTTTAAGAAATGCCCTAATTTTGGTCAATCCTCATCTTATTTCATCTTATCCAATGCTTAATATTTTTCACTCCTAACAGCAAAAAGTAAAAATGACATGTGAGCTGCCAGAGTGATTGTTCTTTTAAACATTGGGTACTTTTCTCTTTCTTTACCTTCATTAGAAAATCCAGTCATGATGTTTAACAAAATGAATGGAGTTACTTCTGATTTTTGCATTTGATTCCCATTTAATCTCCGAAGCCAAAAATACACACACATTTACCAAATGAATATCATGCTTTCTGTCATACTCCTTGTTCAGAAGTAACATATCACTCTAGGTATTGGTGTATTACTGTAAATTATGTTAAAGAGCATGCAGTTGATTTATTTTCTTGCTCTTGTATGATAAAATAGATACATTAATTACATCTTTATCATTTTAATCTTGACTGATTTTAGGAGTCTATCTTACCAAATACATCCCTTAAGTTATTTCTCAGTGGATTCTATTGGTATAATAATCCTGGAAATGTATATTAGCACTTTTATTTGCATTAAAAAATGAAGTCACCTTCTGACAGAAAGTGAGTCTATTTGACTTACTAGTTTGATAGGGAAGACGGGCTCTGGAAATCAGATTATATGCCATGTTTTTCCATAAATTGAATAAGCTAAATTTTCAGCTCTAGGAGTCTGACAAAATTATATTTAAAGAAGTAATAAGCCTGGGCAACATAGCAAGACCCTGTCTCTATAAAAAGTTTTTAAAATACCTGGTCGTGGTGGCTCATGCCTCTAGTCCTAGTTACTTGGGAGGCTGAGGCAGGAGGATCATTTCACTTGAGCCCAAGAGTGTGAGGCTGCAGTGAGCTATGATGACCCCATGTACTCCAGCCTGGGTGACAGAGCAATACTCTGTCTCTTAATTAAAAATAAATACATAAATAAATAAATAAAACTTTTACTTGAACAACATTTTATTGCCAAAGGTATAAATGAATTTAATATTTTTATGTTCCCCAAACCTTTGTGAATCTATTGAGTTAAAGTTGATTCTTCTACATTAAAGAATATTCGTTGCCATCACTCTCAGAAAAGTCTTTTATAAAATTGAAGTAAATGCACGATGCATTGAGTTTTAACAAATGTACACACCTGTGTAACCATCACTCGCATTGGGATCTAGAACCATCAGCCCAGAAAGTTCTCACAGCCATATGCAAGCCCCGTTCTGATTTCCATCGACACAGATTAGTTTTTGCCTCTTCTCAAACCTATATCAAGTGAAGTATACAGTGTGCACTTTTTTGCATCTAGTGTTTTTCACTTAATGTTTTTGAGATTCATGCATGTCGCATCATTTTTTTTAATGCTGAATAGTATTCTGCTATGTACACACACTACAATTTGTTGATTCTCCCGTGGATAGATATCTGGATTATTTCCAGTTTGGGGCTTAATGAATAAAGTGGCTGTAAACATTTGTGTACAAGTCTTTTCAGGTATGTACATTTTCTTTTCTGTTGAGTAAATCCCTGGAAGAAAACTGCTGGGTCATTGGGTAGACGTATGTTCACTTTTATCAGAAACTGGCAGTTTTCCAGCGTATAAGTAGCAATTTGCTCTCCCATCAGCAACGCATGAGAAGTCCACATGCGACACACACATCCTCGTTGTATTTGGTATTGTGTTTTCTGTGAGTTATTCTAGTGGTTGTGAGGTGGTATTTCATTGTGGTGTTGAAGTGCACTTCCCTGGCGACTAGTGATGTTGAGTGCCTTCACAGTGCTCATTGGCCATTTCACTATTTTCTTTTGTGAAGTGTCTGTTCAAGTCATTTGCCCATGTTTTAAAATTGAGTTGTTTACTTTTTATTTTTATTCACTCAAACAGTTTCTGACAGAAGTTTATACTTTTTATTATTGATTTGTAGTGTTTCTTTATATATTGTGGATCCAAGTCCTTTGCCAGCTATATGTATGTTTTTTTTTAATATGGGGGGGAATGAGGAGGGGAGTTCAATTTCCTTTTTTTTTTTTTTTTTTTTGAGACACAATCTCATTCCATCACCCTAGGTACCTGAGTAGTGCAGTGGTGTCATCATAGTTCACAGCAACCTCCAACTCCTGGCCTCAAGTGATCCTCCTGCGTCAGCCTCCCAAGTAGCTGGGACTACAGGCACACACCACCATGCCTGGCTGATATTTCTATTTTTAATAGAGACAGGGTCTCACTCTTGCTCAGGCTGGTCTTGAACTCCTGAGCTCAAGTGATCCTCCTGCCTCAGACTCCCAGCTGCTATATGTGTTGCAAATATTATCTCCCAGTCTGTGGCTTGCCTTATTTTCTTAACAATGTGTTTTGATGAGCAGGGTCTCACCTCTCTGTTCAGTGGCATCATCATAGCTCACTATAGCCTCTAACTCCTGGGCTCAAGCAATCCTCCAGCCTCAGCCTTCAGAGTAGCTGGAACTGCAGGCGCCACCACGCCTGGTTAATTTTTTAACTTTTTGTAGAGACAGGGCGTCCTGCTATGTTGACCAGGCTGGTGTTGACCTCCTGGCCTTAAGCAATCCTCCTACCTCAACCTCCCAAAGTGCTGGGATTATAGGCGTGAGTCACAATGCCCAGCCTCAAAAGATCCTTTTGAAAGCCAGACGATTTCCAGGTCGTAGCTTTCGTCACCCTGAAGGTAGGATGTTGAGCTGCCTGCTGGAGAGCATTACCCACAATCATGGAGAGGGTCTCCAGGCGAGTTTCGGCGTACAACTTGGAAAGGGTTCAGAGAATTGAGTTGCTATAACAGAATTTCCTTCCGTTCTCATCTACTATTTATGGAACCACAGCTCTCAGCACTGACGTCTACAAAAATGGGAAATGGAATAGAGTTGATGAAAAGCCCCGTCTCAATGCAGCCACGGGTCATCCAGTTCTTCTCTGGATCTGGGAACTAGAAAAACAAAGGCCCATTCTTTTTTTTAAGAAATTTGTTCCCAATAAAGTTGTACTTTTCACAACTAATAATTATCATTCAAAATGTGTAATATATTTATTTTGATCTATTGTGTACTGATGACCATAATGATAAATAAAACCAGAAGAATTTTTTCTAACACTTAGAGCCTCGCAGGAAATCAAACAAATTTTAAGATTTCAATTTATATGTAATTTTTGTTGTAGAGAAGTATGTAGTGTAATCGATAAGACTTTCAAACATAAAAATGTTACCTTATGATAAATATCTGTGGGTGAATGAAAATGGAAATGTTAGTTCTACAAGTAAAAGAAACATGTCAAGTATCTGAATGTTGAAGGAGGTGGGTCCTGTGTCGTTGGCCCTCTGTATCTGTGGGTTCCACATCCTCAGATTCAACCAACCGTGGATCAGAAAAGCAGTGATGGTCACGTCTGTACTGAACAAACATGTACAGACTTTTTTTGCTTGTCATTAGTCCCTAAACAATACAGTGTAACAACTGTTGACATTGTATTAGATATTATAAGTAATGTATGGATAGTTTATACAAGAGGATGTACCTGGGTTATATGCAAATACCATGCCATTGTATATCAGGGACATGAGCATCTGTGGATTCTGGTATCCGAGGGGTATCCCGGAACCAACCCCCTACAGGTACTGAGGGATGACTGTACTGTTTTAAGTGGATTTTGTTAGATACCAAATTGATATGGTGTATTTGTATTCCATCTGGTTACATTTCTTAAAGTGATATTACAGTTTGATTTTTAAGTGTCAATATTTACAATATGCCAGAAGTTGTATTCTTTGTAACTATTTAAACTTATGTAATATTTGAGGTGTCAACTTAATGTGTAAAGGGGGTAAAAAATATTTAAAATTCTTTCGGAGGGTGTGTAAACAGAACTGAAGACCGCTGATGCTGAGTGCATTCAGTGAATCTTAGAGTCAGAAGAGAGATCAACCGCAGAATCCCTGGGGGTCACGGTGCCCCATGCCTCTGCAGAAGTGGCCGGTGTGGCACTTTAGACCAGGCTGCTGGGTTTAAAGCCTGGCTATGAGTCGTCTTCCTCAGTTTCCCATCTGTAGCACGAGGGTAGTATCTGACGCTTGAATGAGTAATACTCCCACAGCACCTAGAACTGGCACTTGGGGAAGAGGTGCACTGTGCCAGGAGCCTGGCGCCACATCCTCCCTCTCTTTCATGTGACGCCTGGTCCCCTGCACCTTCTGCCTTGATTGGAAGCTCCCTGAGGCCCTCACCAGAAGCAGATGCTGGGGCCATGCTTCTTGTACAGCCTGCAGAACCGTGAGACAAATACACCTCTTTTCTTCATAAATTACCCAGCCTCAGGTATTTCCTTTATAGCAACACAAAGTAGACTAACACACTTGGTCTCTAAGAAAAGAAAAAAGAAAAAAAATTTTTTTTTAAATGCACATTCTCTAAAGTTCTTGGGAGCTATGTGCACATGTGGTGTATCCAATTCGTAATGTTTTCTGGAGTTAAAGAGATAAATTACAACAATCTTTCAACCAGCTCTCACATGAACTAATAAAGTGAGAACTCATTCATCATCCCTGGAGGGCACCAAGCCATTCATGAGGGATCCTTCCCCCCTCTTCCTGTTACCCAAACACCTCTCACTTGGCCCCATCTCCAGCACTGGGGATGGAATTTCAACATGAGATTTGGAGGGCATAAGTATCCAATCTCTATCACCGGGTCTCACTCTGTTGCCCAGGCTGGGATGCAGTGGTGAGATCACAGCTCACTGCAGCCTGGAACTCCTGGCCTCAAGCGATCCTCCTTCCTTGGCCTCCCAAAGTGCTGGGATTACAGGTGTGAGTCACCGCAACCAGCCCAGAATATGCATTTGGATGAGTTTATAACTCTTGACAATATAACATGAACTGTTCAGTGTGGCATTTGGCACAAGCTCCAGGAGTGGTCCTCACATTGTGCTTGGAGACCCTGGCTGTCCTCAGGCTGGGACAAAGGGAGATAGAGGTGCCACACCTTGCAGGTGAGATCCACAGTCCTTTGAAGTGAAACTGGATTCTGAATTAAATTTAATGGGCTTTTAGTTAAGGGTGCCAGACTAAAAGGAAAGATGTAGTTTTAGAGGAAACAATTCACAGAACCAAAAAGGACCACTTCTTGCCTGGAGATGGCCACCTGAGGCAGCAGGTGTAGCCAGAATTCGGACGCACTCCCCAAACCAGGGAATGCCACGTACAGGTGCTTTCACCCCGTCATGCCAAGTGGGCCAGGTCAGCAGCCCCAGCGGAGGATGGCAGTGGCAGAGTTTAAAGAGGCTGTTGTCACTGTGTCACCATGACACCATGCAGTCCCCTCTGTGGCCTGACTGCTCACCTCTACTCCCTCTGTGGGAACGGGGAGGACAGGGGCCCCACTTCCACCCCCTGCTGTTCACAGCTTCCCATTCCTGAAAGTGCCTGGCCTTCAGCCACCCTGTGATGGGACGGCTGAGGCTGTGTGTCCTTGGAGTGGTTCCATCATCCCAGGAATAAAGGGGCAGTAGTAAGAATATAATCTGCACACTTTCCTTGCTTCTGTAGGTAGTTGCATAACACTTTGGGATGTTATGTATGAAGACTTGGACCAAAATGTTACCTTAGTCTGGAACAACTCAGCTACTTAGTTCCTGGTTTTTTAAATTAATTTTTCACTTATATTTTAAGATGAGGCCTCACTATATTGCCCAGACTACATCAGAACTCCTGGGGTCAAGGGATCCTCCCACCTCGGCCTCCAGAGTAGCTGGGACTACAGCCATGTGCTGTACACCATGCCCAGGGGCTTAGTTTTTATTAAAAAAAAAAAAAAATACAAAAAGCAATGTTTTCATTCAAAGAATCTTAAAACATCAGAGCTGGAAGGAGTCATAGAAGAGCTCCATGTTTCCCAAAGTGTCCAGGAAACCTCAGGATACCTTGTGAAAGAATGGGTTTGGGACAGGATGCAATCTGTCCCTGTCCCTCCTTCCTCTGCAGAAGCACGATTCTCCATACTAAAGGCTCTGAGAAGGCCTGTAGTCAATAAACCATTTAGTGTTGTTGGGCTCAGTGCTTCACATTTACTTGCTGCTCTGACCCTTCTTTAATCACGTGCAGGATGTGTTTGGGGAAGGACCAATTTATTCCAGTGCCTGTACTTTAGTCTGGAAGAAACTAAGAGCCTCCTGATTTGAGAACTCTGTAGGCCCTGTGACTTCAGGAGCATCTTTGTGCTTGTTCCTCAGCCTCCTCTCTCCCATTCCTGGGGTGTTATGGCTTTGGATGGGGTGCACCCGTGTGCAAAGCTTCGGACCAGGCTGCCTTTTTGGTGTTAACAACCCCAAGTCTTTTTTTTTTTTTTTTTTTTTTTTGAGACAGAGTCTCACTCTGTTGCTGGGGCTAGAGTGCCGTGATGTCAGCCTAGCTCACAGCAACCTCAAACTCCTGGGCTCAAGCGATCCTTCTGCCTCAGCCTCCTGAGTAGCTGGGACTACAGGCATGCGCCACCATGCCCGGCTAATTTTTTATATATATATTTTTAGTTGTCAGCTAATTTCTTTCTATTTTTTTAGTAGAGACGGGGGCGGTGGGGGTGGTGTCTCACTCTTGCTCAAGCTGGTATCGAACTCCTGAGCTCAAAAGGATCCGCCTGCCTCAGCCTCCCAGAGTGCTAGCATTACAGGCATGAGCTACCATTCCCGGCCTACAGCCCCAAGTCTTATCAAAGCACTAGGGGCCCAAAATACAGAGCAGCGAGTTGTATAATATCAGGGAGAAACACTGTGGCCAGAGCACCCCGCTGAGCCCTTTGCTGCCACATCTGAGTGCTGGACCTGTCGGGGAGGGCAGAGCAGCCAGGATCAGAGAGGGTTCCAGAGTCTTCTCACGAAGAGAACTGGGGCTCGGTCAAGTGGATTAAACTGGCTGCAAGAGGGGCAGAGGGCAGAGGGGACTGGAGTTTTAAGCTTAATGTCTGGGTGGCCTCTCTGTTGGCCATGCTGGGGGACACTGCAGGAAGGGCAGGGGGGAGGTGCTGGTCTGGGTGTGACGCTGCGGGCCTGGAGTTCCCCGAGGGGTAGGAGGTGGGGCTGGATTCCTGAGCCGGGGCCGGGGAGGGTGAGGCGGTGGAGGATGGGCTCGAGGAGGAAAAGGGCAGGCAAAGTGGGGCCCCTGGACGGGAGGGAGCCGGGCTTTGGCGGGCGGCAATGGCGCTCGTTCGCCAGCAGGGGCCGCGCGTGTCAAGGCCGGGAAGACAAGCGACACAATGAAGTGCTTGGGAGACATTATCTTGCTGGGCCTTCTGGAAAGGAATCCTTGCAACAAAGTTCCCAGCGCCGCGCCCGAGGCCGGCTGGACCAGCCGCGGCAGAGCCTCCCGGGCGCCCAGTCAGGCCTCTAGGTACCGGGGCACAGCTGCTGCTGCTGCTGCGCGTGGGGACACAGGCAGCGCCGGCATCTGGGAGGTGGGAGATTTGTGGGGTGTGTGGTTCCTAAAAAGGACAGTGATCATGTTCATGCCGTTTAAAAATTTCTTTACCGTGGAGTACTGTAGCAAAGGCACAAACAAGTGTATAAAATGTAAACGCGCAGGTTAAGGGACCGTGGCAAATTGAACAGCGGTGTCACTGGAAAGTACCTGCTGTGGTCACAGTCCCTCCACACCAGCCTGTGTCCAGCGTTCTCGCCCTTATGGGGGCCACCTCCCTGCTTTCCTGTCGGTCTTTACTACTTAATTATGCATCCTGAACAGTGCAGCTTAATTCCGCCAGTTTTGGATCTGTTGTAAATGCAATCACGTGGCATGGCTTATGGCTTCTTTCACTCAACCCTGTTTGTTGACATTCACTCACACTGTTGCACTTGGCTGCAGTTTGCTCATTTCCAGGGCTAGATTCCATTGACGAACGGGCCATGCTCTGTCTCCCCATCCTGCTGCCCAGGGCACGCGGGGGTCCGGTCCTGGCTGTGAGGAAGACAGCTGTGTGCACTCCCGCCCAGGCCTGTGCTGAAGACCGGTGTCCTGTGGAGTCTTGAGGGCTGTCCTCGAGGACTGCAGAGAACCGGTGACAAGCCTGTTGTGTGCCGAGTCGGGGCAGGCAGGACTCCTATTGTCTTTCACCCCGGTCCAGAATTCAGGGCCTTGCACCTAATATGCGTACAGTCCGGGTTTGGGGGATGAAGGAATGAGCAGGCAGACCTGTGAAAAGTCCATGAGCAACTCTGGGTGTTGTTTTACCTTCTGTCTTCTAATCACCCAGCAATTAGGGGAGAAAGGAGGTAACCACTGGCTGGCTTCCTCCGAAAAGCCTCCAAAAACCAGGTGGAGCCAGGGGAACTTGGACGATGAGGAGGATTTGGGTAGGAGGAAGAACATTCCAGCAACAAGTGGGACAGCAGAAACGCAGGAGCACGACGCCCGGTGAGGCCTCCAGAGGAAAGCATCTAGGGGGGGCCCTGACTGCTGGGTGGGGTGTGTCAGCTCGGTCCGATCACCGACAGCAGCTAAAATTGACTAGAAACTTACTATACTTTTTAAGTGCTTTAAGGGATTATCTGGGTTCTCGGGCCGCGCCGGGAGATGGCAGTGTGGTCGTGCGCTAGGGGCCGGGACGCGTTCAAGTTCAAGCTCCCGGCCGTGAGGAAGCTTCCCGACATTCATGTTTCGTTAATAACTTAAAGAGCCAGGCTGATATGCCGCGGCCAGCGCGGACCCCAGCCCCACGCGGGCGCGACGCCCAGTGCGCCCAGCCGGGGAGGGGGCGAGGCTGCGGAAAGGGCGCCCCCGGCGCGCCGGGGTGGCGGGGACGGCCGGGCTGTGGGGTCTTTCTTCCCGGGCCCGGCAGCGCTGCCAGGCTGGCCCGCTCCCCCGCGGAGGCAGAGACCTCTTTTCTGAGAGGCTGCGAAGGGGCCCCCGGTGCCGCGCCACCCCCGGTCCTTGTCCCGGTCCCCGCCCCCCGCTTCCGCCGCCCGGCGAGGTCCGCAGTTCCTCCCCGGCTCTCCTCCCGGGTCCCCGCCCCCGGCCCCGCCAGCCACCGCCAGCCCCCGCGCCGCCTCCGCGCCCCCCACCCGGCGGGCGCGAGCCCCGCCCCGCGCCCCTCCCCCGCCCCGCCCTCCCGTCCTCTCCCTCCCCCTCCCGCTCCCCTCCTGCTCTCCTCCCCTCCCCTC
>RJWJ010003774.1:0-43683 GCA_004363605.1 Indri indri | reverse complement strand
CGCAACCATGTACTCGGGAGCCGGCCCCGGTGAGTCCTCGCGCTCGGGGCGCCGGCCCGGCCGCTCGCGCGCTCCTCCCCGCGGCGCCGGCGGCGGTTGGCGGGCCAGGCGCGAGGGCGGCGCGGGCGGCCGGGCCGGGGGCGGCGGGGCCGGGGCCGGGGGTCGGGGTCAGCGGCGGCGGGGCTCGGGCTGGCCGCTTCCTCGACCCCGCGGCGGACGCACAGCCCCGGCCTCCTCGGCCCCCGCAGTCGTCGGGGCGGCCTGAGCCCTTCCCGCGCCCCGCGTCCCCCGTCCCCGCCCGGGGGCCGGCGAGTCGGGGCCGGGGCCGGGCCGGCCGCCGCGTGTAGGCCCGAGGCCGGGAGCGCCCCGCTTCGCCCCACCGGGCCGGGCCGCGGCTCCGGCCTTGCTGCCCCGCGGCCCGCCGCGCCGGGCGGGGACGGGGGCCGCGGCCGGGCCGACACTAAGCGCCGGAGGGGTTCAGGCCCGGCCGGGGGCGAGCTCGGGGGCGGACGGGGGAGAGGAGGCTGCCGCGCCGGCACCCAGCCGAGCCGCGGCGAGCCTGGGGCGCGCTCAGTTTCGTTTTTCTTTTTGCCAGCACTTCTTCAGCCCGTTTTCTGAAGGAAAGTCTGGAAATGCTGAATTTTGGCCAATTCCAGTCGGTAGTTAGGACTGTGGACTGAAAAGGATAGGAAGCGGCTCCCTGAAACCCTGAAACTGCGTGCGCGTCTGGTTTTCATTCCAGACACGCCGTCTTCCTTATTCAAGTGCTAATTGCCTTTTACAATTTACTAGAAGAGGTAGGAGATGTGTTGATCTCTTTAGCACCCCTTCTTACCAGCCAGCCTCTCTTTCTTTGGATAAGTTCTAAGAAACTTAAGCAGTAACACATTCTCTTTTCTTTTAAATGCAGAGCAGAAGGCAGTTTCCTTGCTGGGCCTAGGAAACAGTCAAGTGTTCTAATGCTTTTTCGCCTTCTCCCGCCAGGCACGTGGCTCCTAAATTTCCCGGCCGGCCACTTGGACGGGCACTGCCTGCTCCCCTTTGTCCGCAGGCTGCAGCCTGGCTGCGCTGGCCGCAGGCCCCGCTAGGCTCCCGGCTTGTTTACCTGGCCCGGTTCTAGGTGGTCCATGTTCCTGATCCAGCCTGCCCTCCAGACCTGCTCCCCTTGGTCCCTTGACGGTGGACCCTTGCTGTGTCTGTTCAGGGCTCTGTGCCTTGTGATTTCTGTGTCTTTTTTCAGATGCCACTTCTCCAAGGCTGAGCCTGCCCAACAATTAAACCCATCAGGGCTCTCACCAGTTTGGTTGGAGAATGGTTTTAACCCTGCCCCTGGGAGATGCCACAGCCCCAGGGGCAGATGTTGGCCTCTAGGGACCCTTTGCGGCCAATCCCCCACCTGTGAAATGGACAGAGCAACCCTTTTCCCTGCTTGAGAATCTTCCAGCTCATGCTTGTAAAGGAACCCTACAAATGTTCGCCACAACATTGTACATTTTTTCGGATTATCGGTTTAAAAATTGGAGGCCCAGGAAAAGTGAAGAAGCTTGAGGAAGGTCAAGATTTTATGTTGTGTTTTATGTGTTACTTAATGCATTCAGCTTGCTGAAGTTAAGTGGTGGCCTTTCCTGATGAAGACAGACAGTAGAGTCTCAGAGAGGTTAAGACCTTTGCCTAGGTCTCGCAGCCAGCCAGCATCAGGGTAGTTTGCCTGACTCGGGAGCTGGCTCTCTGTGTGCCCTCCCTAGGCAAGTGGCTTTCAGTCTCTTTTGACCTTGACCCACAGTAAGAGATACCTGTTGGGTATAGACTAGACCAGCACCAGCCTGCATACCCGTAACTGATACCAGGGCTTCAGGAAGCAACACATATGCTTATTGGCCCACTGTGTGCACGCACTGGGATGTTGTCTATTTCGTTTTAAAAAATGCTTTAGTCCAGGCTCATTTCTGGTCACTAGCTGCTTTTTGAAGATTGTTGTTGCGGGGTGGGCCTGGTGGGGAGAAGCCTCCTGGAACGGGACAGCTTTGGTTGAAAAAATAAATGTGTCTGTAGAATAATTCTTAGCTAATGGCAGGATGGGAATGAACCCAAGTTTCAGGTTGTGTGAGTGTAATTATAAGGTGTGGAATGGTTCAATTTTATCCTGCACACTAAGGTTTTTAATTTTGTTTAAAAGGAATTTTTGGAATAGAGTCTCTTCATGGAAACTATTTTTAATATTGTATTTCCTAATTTAGAATAATGAAAAGACATTTGATCTGAATTGTAGAAAAATTACAAATAGTTTTGCTGCTTCCAATTGTAATGGACTTATTAAGCAACTAAGTAGATTAATTTAAAAGCATAGTTCACAATAGCTCTACAGTGTGCCTATATAATATAAGCAAATACTGTTACATATGTGAATTCATGTCTAGACTAAATAAAGTTAGGAATGTTTCTATTTCTTCTCTTTTTGAACTATTTGAAAGAGTTAGTGGTTTAGGATGATGGGTGGTTTCAACAGTGACCCTAAGCCTTCATAAATGAACAAATTAGTTTTTTGGTTTTGGGTTTTGTTTTGTTTTTAACCACTTAAAGGTCTGACTGTGTCTAAGTGACTGGCTGCTCCAAAGGGATTGTTTCTTTTGGTTTTGCTGTGTTCAAACTGCTGAGTGTTTCACTCCTTGCAGATTTGCTACAAAGTAACCTTCGTGACATCTAAGATTTGCTTGACAGTTGTATCAACAGGATAGTAACTTTAAGAATAACTTAACTTCCTGTGGTTTCTAGTGCCATTTAACTCCTCCAGCACCGCCCCCCACCCCATCGTCTCATGAAGTTATAACCACTTCTGCCAATAGTGGAGCTGCTGGGGCCTGGAGCCCATAGCAGCAGGGCTGGGTATTTGTGCAGCCTCTCCCTTGGGTCTATTATAAACCTTGAGGAAGAATCTAATAAGCGTGTAAGAAAAAAAAAAAAAAAAAAAAATATATATATATATATAAAAGCCTCAACTCCTAAAACCTGTAAGGTTTTAAGAAGCAGAATTATTTTTTTAACTTCTAGTTTCCATGTTAGAAATTTTAACAATGCCACTTGGGTTTATTCTTCATGAGCTATGCAACACTCTACTGTAATGTGCCAGTCTGATAAAATGTGTTTTTGTTTTGTGAATTGTTATTGCGAACCTTCAAAATGTAACACTTGAGTCTCTAAAATAGTTTCTATTGTGAAATAATTTTAAAAACACAAAAGCGGAGTGAGTAGTACAGTACTTTCCCATTTATCCATTACCAAGCTTCAACAATCGTCAAGATTTTCCACATTTGCTTTGAATATACCCCTTTCTTGTTTCTCTTTGTGAGCATTTTCCAAAGCGAGTCGCAGACCTGTCGTTTCACCCCTGATGTTTAAGTACGCATGTCTAAAACATGGGGACATTGTAAACATAACCCAGTGCCGTTGCCACACTTACTAGTCTGTAATCAATTTCTCTCATTCTCTCAGAAATGTGTTACAGTTGGTTGTTTTGGATCGTAAATTTTGATAAAAAGTCACACATACGTTTGGTTTTCTGTCTCCCGAGGCTTTTTGATGCAGCCTCTAAAGCTAGGCTTGCCTATTTTTCCCTCTGCTTTCGCCTTATTAAATTTACACTTAAAAAAAAATATTTTCTTAAGAGCATGTATATCATTCCCCCAGCCCACCAGATTTTTTTCTTCAATCGTTTCTAGAAAGAACCTCATTGTTCAAGATCTTTCTTTTTTTTTGGTGTCTCTGTTTTGCCGAGGGGGGCTGATTGGAGACCCAGTCTTGGTTTTAATTCTCACACATTGAACTTAGACAGTGTCAGGGGGACAGGTCATTCTGCATCTTTAATTCGCAGTTGCAGCGGAGTCCTGTTTTCCGTGGCACTCTTTCAGCAGAAGTGACATTTTATAATGTGTGGAAAATGTGAATGATACTCATGAATCTCGTGCAATTCCTCTCGTATAATTATTCAAGTAAGAGGGATTCTTCCCAGCTTTAGGTTGGGGGTGTCTCTTCTGTGTGAGATGTGGGAGACGGGTCTCTCCTTATCTGTTCCCTGCCATTCTTGACACTTCACCCCCCCACCTCCATTATCTCGGCTTCACTTGATGCTCCACTGGTACGCACCCGCTCATCTGAGCCCCAGCCTGCAGCCAGGGTTGGGGCCTGTCCTTTTTCACTGTAGCCAGTTAAAGTCAAGCTCTCGCTGTGGTGAAATATCATCATTTTTTTCCTCCAAAAGTTTGAAAGCCTGAAACCAGTATTTGTTCTCTGGTCACTTGCTCTTTGTGACCAATTAACTGTGCCCTTCTAATTTATCTTTCCGTAGAGCTGTGCCCAGGGTGACTGTACAATTTATTGTCTAAACTGGGAACTTTTTTGGCGGGGGGACAGAGTCTCACTCTGTTGCCCAGGCTAGAGTGCCGTGGCGTCAGCCTAGCTCACAGCAACCTCAAACTCCTGGGCTCAAGCGATCCTCCTGCCTCAGCCTCCCAAGTAGCTGAGACTACAGGCATGCGCCACCATGCCCGGCTAATTTTTTCTATGTGTTTTTAGTTGTCCAACTAATTTCTTCCTATTTTTTTTAGTAGAGACAGAGTCTCACTCTTGCTCAGGCTGGTCTCGAACTCCTGAGCTCAAAGGATCTGCCCGCCTCAGCCTCCCAGAGTGCTAGGATTACAGGCGTGAGCCACCGCACCCGGCCTAAACTGGGAACTTTTGAAAGTGAAGTGGGACACTCGTAGTCATATCCCTGGGAAGGCAGGAATGGATGAGGATGGTGTGGGCAGACCAGGATGGGCGGTCTCTCTAAATGACTTTCAAAATCCGCCTTGTATGTAGGCTCAAAAATAACAGACTTGAACATTTTAAACTTGTTTCACTCTTAAGCAGCTCCAAACTTTGTGAAATCTTCATAAAATCCGAAGGGTTTGAGTGCGGTGTCTTGGAAAGGTTGCCACCAATTTGTACCTAAGGTGCAAGTGCGTCTCCCAGTCTTGAGCTGGGAGGCAGTGGGGGGTGGGGAAGGCCATCCAGACTCCCCGCTGTCTGCTAAGAACCAGAGTCCTGCCCAGGCTTTCGTGGGTGTTGGATCAAGAACTTGAAACCCCACCTTTTAATCTTCTTCTTACTTTCCTCAAGGTCACGGCTAAGCAGTGGACAGACAGCATTCTGGCCATCAGCGGTAGCTCTGTCCTCGTCCACTTGCACAATGTTGGGTGTTTGTTACCCTCTGTGGGTCTCAGTGTCTTCATCTGTAAAGTGGTGCTTTGGCCCAGACGCCTCGTGTTCCCCGGCAATGCCACGTCCCCTACAATCCACTCTCTGACCTTCCTCCGACGGCCATGGCCCGGGGGGCCTGGGACTCTGTGCTGAGGGGGATCTGCACATTTGCTCAGCTCATCTTCAGAGTGTTCTAATGGGGTCAATACAGTGACCCAGGATGGAAAAGAAGGCTGCCCAAGGTCGGGCAGTGACGGCCAGAGCCGGTGTTCAAATCCACCTAGCAGAGCATGGCTGCCGGCCACTGAGTTATGTGACCTGTGGTTTCTTTTCTTGTTTGATGTGTCAGAATAGTCAATGGGTTCTAGAGTCGGGCATTTTTTAGAAGCATCTGTGCTGTTTAACACTTGCAGAATGTTATGAAGATGCCAAGGGAATAAAAAAATGACCCCACATGCACACATGCACGCACATGTACACGTACCTCCACGAGCGCCTGCTCGGTGGTCAGGCCTCCTGCGCTCCAGTCTCCTCGGGGTCACTCAGGGCTGCTCCTTTGGGAAGCAAGCACAGCTCAGGGTGCCATGCAGCTGGCAGCCCAAGGAAGCAGCAGGTTAGGGCAGCTTAGGCCTAGACCTCTGGAGGTGGGTTTTAGGGAAGAAGTGGACACACACTGCCGAGGGTGGCACGGAGTGGGAGCCAGGGAGTTGTCGGGGGTTTTGGCAGCTCTCATCTATGCTCTCATCCACAGAGAGAGCAATGCGGGCTAGGGAGGTTTTTGTCATGGAACCCTGGAAGGTCAGGCCTGCCCTCCTAGAGACAGGTGTGCTGTGGCTGTGTGACCCTCATGTTGCCCCAAGAGCGCTGGGGAGGAACAGTGCCCATGAACGCCCCAGGTTCCACGAGCAGGGATGAGGGTGCACCAACTGCATCCTGAGTGTTGGGTGGTCAGCTCAGTCTGGAAAGGTCATTCCAGTAGCCCTGCGGGAGGAGAAGGGCCTTGGCCTCTGTGTCAAGAGTGGACGAAGGGTGAAAGGGGGAGGAGAAGCTCCAGGTGGGTGGTCACGGTCTGGGACAGCAGGCCCCCTGGGGGGCGGCTCTGGGCAGGGTGATGTGCGTGTGTGTGCACACGTAGAGCACAGTGCCCTGGTGCGTGTGCTGGAGGGGGTGAGGGCTTTGGGCTTGGGCTTGAATCTGGCCTGCACTGAGCAGACTCAGCCTCTCTGGGCCCCAGGCCACCCCTTACCTGCTCTGCCTTCCGGAGCCTCGGGTACCTGGAAAGTGCGGTGATAACGGCACCTGCTCAGGTGCCTCGTGCTGTTGTGAGCGTGAGCTGGGATGCTGTGCGGAGTGCATTGCTCAGGGTGCATGGCAGGTCTGATCCCTCCCCACAGGGTAGTTTATAAGTTTGGTGTGGCCGGGCCCAGCCCAGCAGAGCGCCCTGCCCAGGGAAGCCCCCATGGATGGTGGGGCCTGGCCTTCGTCTTCACAGCCCCCATTCAGTGGACGTTGCACCAGTGACTTGCTGGGCCGTGGGAAGAGGGGAGATTGAGGTCACTGAGTCTAGCTTCTGTTACTGGCAGATGGAAACACCATTAGCAAAAGTAAGGAATAACGGAGCGAGGGACCAGCAGGCTTTGGGGAGGAGAGTCCTGCACGGCGTCAGGACATGTTTGAGGTACGGAGAGGGCAGGCAGTTGAGTTCAGCCCCGAGGCTGAGGTGGGTGCCGGAGAGGGGGTTCAGCAAGGCAGGGAGAAGTGGACGGGCTCTGGGGTCGTGGGGAGGCTCAGGCACTGCGGCCCGGGGAGGATGAGCAGGGAGCCTGAATCGCCCACTGGTGCTGGGCGTGGGGTGCGGCGGGAGATGGGCTAGAGCAGGCCCAGGGAGCCTCCTGGCTAAGAGTGGGGTCACCAGCCCTGGGGGACATGTTTCTAGGAGGTGGCGTGTTGGATGTCCCAAAGAAGACTTTGCAGTGGACCATAGGAATTGAGTTTATCCCTTTTCCTTCAAAGTTCTGATTCAGCCAGCACCACACTTGTGTGTGGTAATGTATGGTTCCATGCTGCTATGGATACAGCTCATCTGCCACCGGGCAGAGGGGACTTCCAAATGTGATTACTGGGGGCTTCAGTAAGTTGAGTGAAAATTGTTCTATATCAGTTTTTAAGACCCTATAGCCCAAACAAATAGAACCATAGCATGGCTTAGAAACAGCCAGCCTGGGGCGTCCAGGTGGGTCCCAACCTGATTATTGTAACTGACGCCCATCTCGCGAGAGTCCTGGGGCCTGTTCTTGTGTTTTCCAAGTTATATCGGGCAGTTCAGCTCCAAGTTGTACTTACAGAGTTAGTGTAGAGAAGGCAGCAACTGTTAACTTTTATCTTGCAATTGTGTATCAAAAGGTTAAAAAACTAAGGTTCATGGGTCATAGTCATTTGAGACATTTTGTTAGGCTTGTCTTTACGATGTCATTTTGTTTGTAGGTAGAGGAGCTTGAGCCCACATTCTTACCCAGATGATCTGAGGACGAGCTACGGGTGCTTTGCTCTGGTTCCTTCTTGAACTTTGATAGTGGGAGGACTCTGCAGTGGGAACTTTCCCAAGCCCCTTGGGTCAGTCCTGCTTTAACTAATCCTACGCAGGACACAAAGGGGGCAGGTGCTCTATGTGAATGGGGTAGGGGCCTGAGCCTCAGTTACAGATGACGATGGATGCTCATTCGTGTGGCACTTGGCAGGCTCAGAGTCCTGGACATCACTCTTGTCCGAGCACGGTCCACACAGGGTGGTGAGAATGCAAAACCCAGTGCAGCCCCAGCCCTTCGAGCTAGCATCACTTATTTTTTTGTGGGAACAAAGGAATTAATAGAATACCATGAGTAAAAAGTTGGGAGAAAGCAAAGGAGGAAACCAAGAGTGAAGAGGGGGGAAAGTTGGGACAAATCCTGGGTGTCTGGGTGCCTCGTGCTCTTGACACAGGGTGGGTGGCTGTGACGACACTAACCCCCACTGCGGCAGGTCAGGTGGCCTCACACATCCTGGCTGCAGGACTCAGCGTCCCCGTCGCACAGAGAGCAGGACCTCGTGGTGTGCTGTGCTCAGCTGAGGTGGCGCAGGCCGGTTGCAGCTGCTCACGTGTGCTCAGCCCTCAGAGCACCTGCCGATCGTCACCGTGTCCACTGCCGCTGTGGTTTTGTCATGCTGTTTGAGAGCAGCATTTCCTCCCTCCTAGTTCTGGCAGCAGGGATGGATAAGAAAACACTTGAAAAACCATATCCTCGAGAGATAAAGTGTACTAAATGCTTGGTGCCCTCAAGCTCCGCACAGACCCAGATGTGCTGCACGTGAGGATGGGACTCTGATGGCGGCTGTGGGCAGGAGAAGCTGACGGAGCGCCACAGCGAGCTTCCAGGTTAGGAGCCGGGTCACAGCCCAGTGAGACTGCAGCGGCCTCAGCGGCCCCGTCGGTGACAGGCCCCAGCAACAGGGGGTCATTGCTGGGACTTTGTTCCCCCTGCTGAAGTGTGCGTGCAGTTTGCTAAATATTAGAACATGTGGTTCAGGACAAGAATGGTCATGTTAGACTTGGAAGGTTCTCAGAGCACCTGAGACAGGTCAGACAATGTAACCTGGAGCTGTGGGCGTGCAGGCCTTTGGTGGGATGATCAATGAGAGGCCCCAGTTCTGACTGTTGCTCCTGTAGCCTCCAACTCCTGGGCTCAAGTGATCCTTCTGCCTCAGCCTCCCGAGTAGGTGGTACACAGGCGCCACCACCACGCCTGGCTAATTTTTCAATTTTTTGTAGAGACAGGGTCTCCGCTTTTGCTCACGCTGGTCTTGAACTCCTGATGTCAAGTGATACTCCTGCCTCAGCCTCCCAAAGTGTTAGGATTACAGGCGTGAACCACCAGCCTATTCTGGAACATTTGAGGGTGACCTTGTGTCAGGTCCAGCCTCTCAGCAGACTGTCGTCCTGATTCTTTGGCTCGTTGGTTGGAAGAATCACCAGCAGGTCGTGTGCCGGAGTGATTGCAGGCAGGAAGCAATTCCACACAAACAGCTTTTATTGCAGAAAAGAAGGAAGCTATATAAAGCGAAAATACATTCCAGAGAGAGGAATAGGTCAGTGTTCATGAGTGGAGAAAGACGCTGGGGATGCCCAGGTGGTTCCCTTTTATTGGCGTGGTCGGGGGAGGGCTTACGGGGGGTGTGGGATGTTACCAGGTGATTGATATACATGACTATCAGGTGTTCTGCGTTTTCATACAGTCCCTTCCCCTGAATATGGTTCCTGGCTTCTCCACCCCTAGGAACCACCCTCCTGGCCTGTATCTGCCACCTTAGATTTGGTCCCTGCCTAACATTTCCTCCTGAGAGACATGGAGCCTGAAAATCTTTGTGGTTTGGGGCTGAAGGTCCATCTTCTGTAGCTTCTTCGAGCAGAACAGGGACAATGTTCTCCAGGCTCTATGACCTCTTTTAAGAGCTGCAGGTGGAAGTCACCTGGGGCCTTATCCAGCAGCTCCATGGGTGGCGGTATTACGTTGTTCAGTTGTGGGGTGGAATCCTCGAGCTAGCGTAAGCTTCACATGGAACTTTTGGAGCCTTGAAGACAAGTACAGTAAGAAGGTTAAATGCACGAGCCAAATATTAATAGGACGATGGCCACTAAAGGTCCCAGGAATGGTAACAACCAGGTCATACTTGGTAATAGTGAAAAAAGAAGTTGCGGTCAGATGAAGATAAATGAAATCATAATGAAAATATCAAAATTATTGGGTGCCTAAAAATAGGTGACTGCGGAATTATTCCCATGTGCACAACACGTCTACTACGCAGAGGGTTCCAGCAAAGGCTCACGTGAGAAATATCAGGAAATACGTGTAGGGACTTTTTTACTATCTGTGGTGGCATAACCCCTGAGGCTTAATTATTTCACCTTTTTGAAGAGAACCTTTAATCCTTCAGTTGGTTTGCACTTGCCCGTGTCTGGGCTTTGAGCATCTCCCGATTTCGCTCTCGTGATGTGTGCCCAGCTCTTGGCTCCTTCAGTTTGACTCCTGTGGGGTATCTGACACTTGTGGAGTAGGCTGGAATTCTGGTTGGAATACCCAGGGAAAGCTTCCCAAAGGAAGTGCCATTTGAGTGAGACTTCAAAAGGCAGAGAGGGGTGGTGGGCTCATGTTGTGTGGTTGGGGCAGAGAATGTGGCGCCACGTGTGGGGGGCGAACACACACAGCTGTGAAGTGTGTTGGGTGTGTGGCAGAAAAAAGACCGTGGGCAGGGTTGGGGTCCAGAGATGGGGGGCTGCGGGGGGTGGGGGGAGCCACCTGTGGTGGGTGCAGGCCCGTTGGGACACAGCGGGTATTGGCAGGAGAGGGAGGGAGGGGCACCACCTGGCTTATTTTGTAAGGACCTCTGTGTCTGCTGTGTTTAGAACAGGCTGAGGGGTGGGGTGGAGTCAGGGAGGCCTGCCTGGAGGAGGCCAGGTTT
Source organism: Indri indri (assembly GCA_004363605.1). Lineage (NCBI taxonomy): Eukaryota > Metazoa > Chordata > Mammalia > Primates > Indriidae > Indri > Indri indri. Next base: position 32,955 of record RJWJ010003774.1, on the reverse strand, counting down.
AAAGGAATGGAAGATAGAGTGTCTGCCCCCACCCGTGTACCTACCAAACTGCTGCAGGTACTTAGAGGCTGACCCTCCCTCTGGACCACAGACCATGCAGAGTTCAGATCACCCCAGGCTCTCCCAAGGTACGAATTTGCACAGTTGGTTGACTCGGGGTGCAAGGACATGGTTGCACTTGCTACTTGTTGAAGAAACCAGCGGTTTATGCTCTTGCATCCCCGAGGTCTGTCTGCATGTGGCTGACTGCATCTTCTGGGTGCAGTTTAGCATGTTGCTGTGTTCTGTGTCTTTCCTGCAGATTAGCAGTCAGATTGAGAGGCTTGGTCTGATGTAGGTTCTAGTGCTTCGGTTTGGTTTTGTTTCTGCCCTGATCCATCACAGGTGATGGCAGGTCCCCCTTAGCAAGGCAGGCTTGCTGGTTACTATTGACCGGCAGTCACTGGGCTCCAGGAATTCATTAGGGTGTGTGACATGCTGAAATTCTGACGCTACTTCTCCATGTAAAACCTTGCCCTGGTCAGCTCTTCGGTTTTTGGTGCGTGTTGAGGGCAGAGGGAATGGCAGTGAGTGGCATGGGGCCAGGACAACTGTGCCGGGGGAGGAGGGCTGGTCCCAGGGGGCTGCCAGGTGAGGCCAGAGTGAGGGGCAGGTTCTGTAGGCAGCGGGACCTCCAGAAGGTGCAGAGTAGGTGTAACAGGCTGGGGACCTGCGGGGAACCAAGGGGTGTGGGGAGGGCAGGCAAGGCCCGGATGGGCAGGTGGCCGATTTGGAGCTGGCCTGGCGTCGCCGGTGGAGGTGGGCAGGGAGTGATTGGGGTGAGCTAAATGTGAGGAGCCCAGGAGAATTCACTCTGCATACTTGGGGCGCCCAGTGGGCTTTGCTTGCTGGGGTCAGTCCCGCGTCTGTCTCCTTCACCTGGTTGTGAACTCCTTGCTGCCAGGACCGTCTTGGTTCCCTTCCATGAGTGTCCGGTGTCTGCCATGGCGCTTTCTTTTTCATCACTAAATGAAACACCGTTCAGTTGTTTCTTGTTTAAAGGTTAAATCTGTGTGTCGAGACTAGTTTACACCTTCGAAAAGTCCCACAGCTGTCATGCCCTGGGGCCTTTCCTGGTCGTGCTCTGGGCTGGACTGCAGCAGGTGGGCTCTCTGGGCTGTATTTGGCGTGGGAGCCACCATCTGTGTGCAAGGGTGGTGCAGGTGGACCTCATGGAGGGCAGTGGGCCTCGGGGGCTCTTACCACTGTCTTAAGTAGGTAACGGATGTACCGGGAAAGTGAGCTCACCACTCGCCAAAAGGCAGACGGTGACAAGCCTCTTGTGTCCCACCAGCCTCCCAGCTCCACCTCAGTCGGTTCTAGGTGTTGCTGGCTTAGGTGGGCAAGCCGTGCCCAGCCTGTGGGTCTGGCTGTGGAGACTGACCACCCCTCTGTGCTTCCTCAGGCCTTGTCCAAAGCTGCACCCACAGGAGACAGGCACGAAGCAGCTGGGAGGACAGCGGGGTGGCACGGCCTGGGCCCCAGCTAGACAGCTGCATGGGGGTCCCGGCCCAACCCTTACGCCTGTAGGGCCTGAGGAAGCTACTTAGTTTTGTGCTCAGTGTCTTCACCTGCAAAATGGGGTAATTACAATATCTCCTTTCTTGTGAGAATTAAATGCACTCATACGTGTAAAAGTGCTCCAGACTGTGCCTGCCCTATATTGGTGTTCCAAGAAGATGACTTGGGGGCTCAGTAAGGACTTTTGGCTTCACTGTGACATGGGAGTCCTTTGACATGAGGTCTCGTTTCCCGTTGTCTGAAGCTGGTGATGAAATTCTAGAGGTGAACTGAGGGAAAATTTGTTGTCTTGGGTGAAGATTTTTAAAAAATAAATGCTATGAAGTAAATAGAAAAGATGGTGAGAAATCTGGTTGCAGAGCCGTAGGCCCCGCCTGGCGTGAACTGTGCGCGTTTAGAGGAAAGCACAGAACTAGGTTGACCACTGAGGCAGATTTGAATTCCATGCCTCAGAGAGTCATCTCACCCGAGTTGATGGCGACAGAGGAGTCCTGGCTGCCCAGAGCTCCATGTTCAGAACGAGGCCGAGCCTGAGCGTGGGCTCGTGGAGAAGGCGCCCTGGTGGGTTATCGGTGTTTGCCACAGGCACGGCAGGGAGGGTGGCGCCGCGGGCCATCCCCACATGACTTCCAAGGAAGTTCAACTTATAGCTTGTAAGAGGTTAGTAAAAATTAGCTCTACTAAGCTTTCCGATAGTCCTAGGTGTCATTCTGATAAACATTAATTTGAAGTGTGGTTTTATTTGATTTTTTGCACATTTTTTACTGAAATACGGTGTTTTTAGGTTCACGTTGTAGAATCTTGCAAAGTCATCTTCCAGATCGTGGTTCTTCAACTGATGCCGCAGGTGATGGTTTTACCTTCCCCGTGGAGACAACCCCGGGCCTCTCTGGGGCTCTCCGTGTTTCAGGCCTGCGTCCTCAGGAAGCTCTTTCTTAACCCCAGCTCTAGCCCGACAGTGCTCTCTGCTGCTGTTGGTATTGTTGGCGTAGTCTGTTCCAAGTGTGTCAGCATCGTTGACCAAGGGTAAAGAAAAATGATAGGTGTTTCAAGAGGGAGGAAGTTCTTTTTAAAAGTCACACCTTTTAAAAAAATTTGAGGTGAAATTCACATAAGGTAAAATCAATCATTTAAAAATGAACATTCAGTGGCATTTAGGGCGTTCACAATGCTGTACGACGTCATGTCTGTCCACTTGCAAATCACTTCATTACTCTAAAAGAAAACCCCATACAAATAAGTACTCACCCCATTCCCTCCCACCCCGCTCCTGGAGGCCACCAATTTGTGGTCTGAATCTATGGATTTACCTTTTCTGAACATTTTCTGTAAACGAAGTCACACGATATATGCACTTTTGTCTTCCTTCTTATCATAATGTTTTCAAGGCTCCTGTTGCAGCATGTGTCAGTACTGGGTTCCGTTTTATTGCCAGACAATATTCCATCGTATGGATGGACCACAAATTATCTATTTGTCGATGGACATTCCGGTCGCTTCCACTTTTTGGCTATTGTGAATAGTACTGCTGTGAACATTTCTGTGCAAGTTTTTGCATGGACTGTCTCAATTTCTCTTGGAATTGCGGGGTTATACGGTAGCCCCGTGTTTAACTTTTTGAGGAACTGCAGTGCTGTGTTTACGGCAGCCACACCGTTCTACGTTCCCACTAGCAGTTTACCAAGATTTCAATTTCTTCACGTCCTCATCAGCAATTGTTATCTCAGCATTTTAGAAAGTAAAGTTCTTAGGTAGTAAACCATTTCTGGCATTTTTTACTTACCAAACTGGGAAACATGTTAGATTTAAGCATGTTTTGCCCAGATCGAACTAATAGATATAGGTATTATACGTTCATCTCTCTATGTCAGAGTGTAGAGTGTGTTTAGAACCTGGACAGCTAGGTGAACATGATGAAGTTAAACATAATTTTAACAGGGAGAACAAAACTACGGTCTAAAATCTGGATTCAGCCCTGTACGTCTAATTTTTTGAGACAGGGTCTGGATCTGTTGCCTGGGCTAGAGTGCTGTGGCGTCAGCCTAGCCCACAGCAATGTCAAACTCCCAAGCTCAAGCGATCCTCCCGCCTCAGCCTCCCAGAGTGCTAGGATTACAGGCGTGAGCCACTGCGCCCTGCCCTGTATGTCTAATGCCAAAGAAGTTCACTGATTATTGAGGGCCACCTCTGTGCACTCCCGGTGCTGGGGAATGCCTGAGTCACGAACACAACCAGGGACCAAGTGGTCACTCATGAATCCATGGAAAATGGCAAGCGTCTGTAGCACACTCAAGCAGGGCATGGTCCCATAGCAGGGGTGAGAATGTGGCCCGGAGCATGGCCTGTGGGGATGCTGCCAGGGCCAGAGGCTGGCTGGCCTGGAGAGATCTCTGTCCAGACGATTGGGAACAGGTGGGAGAGACGGTTTCTGAGCAGCCTGCTGGCTGCAGAGAGAGCAGCGGGCGAGAGGCTTGTGCCCCAGCGCGGCCCCTGTGAGGGAGGCTGAGGCCAGAGGGATGGGCAGGTGTGGGGTGGGGAGAGGAGGTGCCGGGAGGGCTCCTGCCGCTGGGGCTTGGATGGGTACAGTCCACTCACACAAGAGACCAGATTTATGTGGCATTTGCAGACTTTGAGGAAAAATTTTAAAGGACTTTGTACTGAGAAAAATTGGAATGTACACAGAAGTAGAGGAGAAAATGTTGGGAGCCCTTGTGTGACCTGCCTGGGCCTCAGTCCTGCCTGAGTCCGGTCTTGCCCAGGTGCCCTCCTCGCCCTCCGTTATTTGAAGCATTGTGTCATTTCGTTCACAGATATTCTTTTAACTCTTTGTTTTGAAATAGTTTTAGAGTTACAGAAAAGTGGCTGGAGTAGTGCAGAGCCCCCGTAGTCGTCTTCCCCCCGTGTCCCCGCCTTGCCTCACACGACGCTGGTCAGAACCAGGGGCTGGCTTCCAGACGGCTCTGCTTCCCGAGCTCAGCCTGGTCCAGCCCAGGGGGCCCCACGCGCCCGAGCCGGAGGGTGGAGACGGCTCCTCCTGTGTCCTGGCCTGGGCGCCCTTCAGGCTGGCTCCTGTCTTCTCCGCACCCGTCGCTTCTTGAGTATTTCTGGACCCGCGAGGCGCTCCAGGCTCATGTTGAATCTGTTCTGTCCCAGCCCGTTCGTTTCTCAGTGAGGTCTTATTCCTTTTATTGGAGATGGTGTCAGGAGCAAAGATCTGGGCGCCGGTGCTCTTTGTCGCAGCCGCCCCTGCCTTCCGTCCCGCCGGTGGACGCGGCCTGGAAGCGCGTGTGCTCACACCAGCAGGTGTGCGCCCGTCTCTGTTTATCCCCCTGTATTAATATTAAAAACCACGGGTTCCTACCGACGTTGCTGCTTCAACCCCAGCACCGCAGGTTTATTCAAGCCGTCCCCACCCCTTATTTATAACTGTATGAGATAGCGAGGGGCCGTGTTGCTTATTTGTTCAGACCTAGAGTAGTTTTAGAATTGGTAACTGGTGCCCTGTGAGAAACCGACGTACTAGCTGGAGCTCTGATGCGTGTGCTTGGCTCTTTTTGTCTTTAGCTCTGTAGTGTAAGAACGTTGTTGTCCAAAGTCGCTTCGTTCCTTTCTTCTGCGTGCCCTTCAGTGTGGCCGTCGAGCAACCTTTGCGCCTGGCCGCCAGCGCCCCTGCTATCCCTGTGCTCCCTTCTTGCTGGCGGCTTTTGCTCCGGCCACACAGGTGGGACCCAGCGTATGCCGCGCCATGTCATTGTTTTCCGTCGTGTGTCCTTGCATCCAGTTCTGTTATATGACAAATTAAGTGAAATGTTTGTGGAGAAGAATTCGTAGTCTGGAGTGGAAAATGAGATTGTCGATCATGTGACAGTTAAAATCTGAAACACTCGGAGCGTGAGAGCCCTAGCTAGCTTCTGTTAGGGAGGGAGTCAGTCGTTCTTGGTGTTGCCATGGGAAGGTTAGAGTTGCTACGCAGAGCTGCTGCCCAGTACGTGCCAGAGCCCGTGAATAGCGACTTGGCTACAGTTGCGGCCAATCGCTGTGACGGCAGTTTGCTGCACGTCCATAGCCTGTATGTGGGCGGTTGGGGCCCCGCCCGGCTCTGCCTTGCAGCGATAGGGCCGCAGACGTTGTTATCTCCAGAGGCGGCACCGACTCTCCACTGGAGGCTTCACTGGAGGCTTTTCACGCAGAATTTTCTTAGGGTGTGTGCTGTGACCACAGGCAGTGTTGCTTTTGACTCTAGTTTTTAAAAAATCGTTCTTGCCTTCATGTTAAGAAGAAATACTTACTCATTTCAAAGAATTTAGAAGATGGGGAAATAGAGAAAAAAAATCACCCAGAGTATCACTTCATATCTGTTTGTAGATATTTATTTCCAGACATTTTTTCTATGCATACGTAGACAGTTGGGATGAGCTTACATTCATAATTTTGTGCCTTTCCTGTTCACCTAATATTGTGAGCATTTCTGAGCATTGTTTATTTTGGGGGGGGTGTGGTCACAATAATTTTTATTTTTTAAATTATTTGATTTTTTTTAAAGGAAGAGTCTCACTCTGTCTCCCAGGCTAGGGTGCAGGGGTGTGGTCATAGCTCACAGCAACCTTGAACTCCTGAGCTGAAGGGATCCTCCTGCCTCAGCTTCCTGAGTAGCTGGGATTACAGGCATATGCCACCACACCCAGCTAATTTTTAAATTTTTTGTAGAGACAGGGTCTTGCTATGTTGTCAGGGCTGGTCTTGAACTCCTGGCTTCAAGCAATCCTCCCACTGTGGCCTCTCAAAGTTTTGGGATTACAGGTGTGAACCACCATGCCTGGCCTTACAATGGTTTTTAAAGTAAAAGGATAATGGCATTACACAGATCAGAGGGTGGACTCCCACGGGGCAGGGACACGCATATGATGTTTACATCATCAAACCTTTCCTTCCTGTGCATCAGCCTCTTTGTTTGGTAAAATGGGTATAATATTGGTACTTCTCTCACTGTGAACATTCAGTGAGTTGGTAAGCCCAAGTGCCTGTATACTGCAAGTGCTCCTGTTAGCTGCTAGTCTTGTTGATGGTACCCCTGGAGCACCCCCTTTTCCTTCAGGGTACTTTCTGCAGTCTCTGGTACAGTGCTCAGGGCCGATCTGGTTTCCATCTCTCACTGCCAGGGCCGAGCCTGTTGGGCTGCTCATGCCCAGCCTCCAGCACGGCCTCCAATGGGGAGCAGAGCGCCAGGAAATGCCAGGCTCGGGTGTGCGCATGTGCGGGGTGGGGGTAGATTGATTGCTCAGTATAAACACAGCACCCAGACATACACTGTTAGCACTGAGGCGTGGCGCTTTCCTTTTGCTGAGCACCCACGGGGTCGGGGCTCTGCCCGTGGCTGAGTGGGGTGGGGAGGAATGAGCTCTCCACCCTTGAAGTGCTCCACCCTGGGGGTGAGCCCTGGTCACAGGCAGTTTCAGGGGCTCTGGAGCCACGTCCCTGGGCTCACACCTGGGCTTTGCTCATCACTTCACTCTCGGTGCCCCTGTCATATTCTGTAAAATGGGGGAAATAATAGTGCCTGTTGTTGTTATAGTTAATAACCACATGTTAATATAAACTTATGTATCCTGGGCTGGGTGTGGCAGCTCACGCCTATAATCCTGGCACTTTGGGAGGCTGAGGCAGGAGGATTGCTTGAGGCCAGCAGTTCAAGACCAGCCTGGGCAACATAACGAAACCCCATCTCTACAGAAATTTAAAGACTTACCTGGGCCCAGTGGTGGCCTGTGCCTATATAATCCCAGCTACTTGGGAGGCTGAGGCAGGAGGATCGCTTAAGCCCAGGAGTTGGAGGTTCTAGTGAGCTATGATGACACCACTGCACTCCAGTCCAGGTGACAGAGCAAGACTCTATCTCAAAAAGAAAAAAGAATAACATAACTATCAGAATAATGGACATAATACATTGTATTTTATATATGGTATAGATTAATATACATCTAGTTATAACAAATACTTATTATAATTATTCATTGTAATTGATTATCAATAATTATGTTAATAATAACTATACTTGTTATAATTCGCATAATATCAATAATTATTATGTGAAGGAGAAATGAATTAACACATGGGAAGTCCTTCCGCGGCATAGGAAGTGCTTGATGCCTGTTGTTGTTTATTATAATAATAATAAATTGCTTCAGTGGGCGACAGGTATCACAGTTCCTTTGAAGAGTGTGCCATTTGCACAGGGATCTGAGAAGCATGCTTGAGTAAGTTTGTGGCAGTGTCACCTGGGCACAGCAGGGTGCTGATGATGTGGCAGTTGGGGTTTCCCGGGGTGTCGCGTCGCTGGCTTGGACTGTGGGGCACAGGAACTGTGCAGGGCTTGGTTATGGGGGTGCCCCTGCAAGACCGTGGAGGCCTCAGAGCAAACACTATCTTGTGCCCCTGAACCAGCCACCGAGCAAGCCCTGTGTGACTGTGCATCCTAGCCCTTCCTCTTGTGTTCTGAGGAGGGCTTGCTCCTTAGAGCCACGTGGTCCAGAGATAACAGATTAGAGGTTACAAGTTGATACAGATGAGTGATGTAAGCATATGTTTCTTGTAAAATACCCTTAGAATGGGAACGGAAACCCTTTCTTCTTCTAAACGACTTTGCAGGTATTTGGTCCCAGTTGTTTGCCTGGGCATTGTCAAAGTTGTTTTCTAAACAAAGCCCCAAGGAAACTCCATAGTGCGTTTTAATTCAAAATAGACCATGGTGGTGAGTGCGTGGCTCACGCCTATAATCCTAGCACTCTGGGAGGCCGGGAAGGGAGGATTGTTTGAGCTCAGGAGTCGGAGACCAGCCTAAGCAAGAGCGAGACACCATCTCTACTAAACAGAAAAATTAACTGCGCGTGGTAGCGCATGCCTAAAGTCTCAGCTACTCGGGAGGCCGAGGCAGAGGTTCACTTGGACCCAGGAGTTTGAAGCTGCAGTGGGCTATGATGATGCCATTGCACTCTACTTGGGGCAACAGCGAGACTCTGTCTCCAAAAAAACAAAACAGACCGTGGATGGTATCCACAGTGCCCAGGAGGGGAACGTCTGTGTCACAAAGCCATGTAGAGAGCTCAAAACAGATGTGTGCAAGGTGGTGCAGTTTCAAAAAGCGAAACAACTTTGAACATGGTAGAAATTTTCATTTATCCTGTGTTTGCAGCGCGCAATAGGCTGTAGTGTACAGACAATACTTTATCCCACCTGAGGTGACCCCCTTCTATCTGCCCCTAAAATATCAGCTTGTGAGCAGGTCGTTGGAGAGGTCCTCCTTTCGATTTGATTTGTTAGCTTTGAATTCACGAGCCTGGCCCCCTTCAGAGGGTGGTTTCAGCGTGTTTGTGCTGGGCAGGAATGTGGCTAGGGCCAGGGCCACTATGGCCTGAGAGCAGGCGTGGGCACTCTGCTTGTGGGCCATTGGCATTGCATCCTGCAGGCTTGCAAAGGTGGCTGTCTTCATCCACTTTATTATGTTTTTGTTTATTTTAAAAGTGGTATGTTTTAAATACTTGCATTTGGTAAATCAGCACCCTTAGCCTTACAATGAAAATAAATGCTATTTTCGGCGTAATTATAGGACTTAAACAGTTAATAGTGGAATTGTGCTGAAGGTTATGAATAAATGAATGTCAGTGGTGGGCAGGTCATAGCCCCAGGCTCAGGTGTGGAAGATGTGTCTAGAGTCACAGGATGAAGTTCTAGCCTTGGGAAGTGACTTGAGCTGCTGAGGGTGAGGGAAGAGAGAAGAATAAGCACAACAGCAGTCACCGTGGACGTTGCGCTTGCTGGGTTGCAGGCTCTTATTAAGTGCTTTGCACACGAGGATTTAATTCTTACCATGACCCTCATGGGCTCCATCATCCTCTCCATTTTGGAAGTGAGGAAACTGAGGCACAAGAATGTTCTGGTCACAAAGCAGTAAGTAGTAGGTCCCAGATTCCAACCTGGGCAGCGTCTCCAGGTCCCGGAACCTTGTTGGCTGTGCGCATGGTCTGGGTGTTAGACCCTAGACCCGAGGTGGGAGGTTTCGTGACAGGCCCATCGACTCGGTCAGGTCAGGCAACACACAAGGAGAGTGGCTTGCATTGCTTTGCTATAACTGTGCAAACATACAGGACTTCTAAAGGGAATTCTCTGAAGTAGAGCAAATTTCATTAAGGAATAAAAGGAAAAACTGACTTGGAACTTAGTGGGTTTGGATTTTCCAGTGTTTTAGTTAAAGAAAAATCAGTTGAATTTTTTTTTTTTTATGATGCTGTTTTGAGTAAACAAATAATGACTTGAGTTCTACTTTGCTGTTGTTTTCTTAACCCTGGATTTTTTTGGTTTTTAGACAGAGTCTTGCTCTGTTGCCCAGGCCAGAGTGCCATGGCGTCAGCCTAGCTCACAGCAACCTCACACTCCTGGGCTCAAGCAATTCTTCTGCCTCAGCCTCCCGAGTAGCTTGGACTGAGTCACAGACGCTTTTGTCACCACGCCCCTGGCTAATTTTTTCTATTTTTAGTAGAGACAGTGTCTCACTCTTGCTCAGGCTGGTCTGGAACTCCTGAGCTAAAGCGATCCTCCCACCTCGGCCTCCCAGAGTGCTAGGATTACATGCCCGGCCTTGACTGTGCATTTCTAAGCTGCTTTGGGCTGTGTTTCCTCTGGCTCTCTTGTGAGGCCGGCCCTGCAGCGCTCTGAGCACTGGGGATTTCTACCGATGGCTGGCATTTGGGGAATTTTCTTAAGCTACTTCTGCTGCTTACTGGTGTCAGGTCATCTTCACATGATTTTATGGAGGATGATGACAAAATTGGGTAATGGAACGAGAGACCTTTTTAAAACTGCTGCTGGCTCCCTCTACCACTCCCTTCTTACGTCAGAATAAAAGGGCTGCTCTTAGGGAAGTGGCTGCAGAACCAAGGTTGAAGGTGGATGTTTCCCAGTTGTTTGGCTTGGTTCCTGCTTTGACCTTCACTCTGTAGGGTGCCTTGACCTTCAGTCGCTGTGGCATCACCTCCATCGCTGCAGTGAAATCTGGTGACAACATGTGCTGAGGACATTGCTGAGCTTGTGCAGTTAGTGAGTGAGAGCTGGGGGCAGGAAGGCACATAAATTCGGTGCTAGGTTTTTGATTTTTTTTTTTTTTTTAAGGTTAAACTGAAAAAAGGAAATGGAAAGCAGACTGTGGCATTTCCGAAAGCCATGAGGGTGAGGGCACTTACGTCTTCAGATGATTTTCTCACTCAGGATTCGAGACTGCAAGGCTGGTGGGTCTTGCGTGGCTGTGGGCGCTTGGCCCGTCCAGGCTAGCAGGCAGCTGGAGAAGGCCATTTGCTTAGTCTTTTCCCTGGGGAAATTTTATGTATTTTGAAGTGAATGATGTTTGCTGTCTTTGAATTGAGTGCTTGCTAAATAGTTATTTAAACTGAAGTAAATGGGCCGGGTGAGGTGGCTCACACCTGTAATCTTAGCACTCTGGGAGGCCAAGGCAGGAGAATCACTTGAGGTCAGGAGTTCGAGATCAGCCTGAGCAAGAGCGAGACCCCATCTCTACTAAAATAGAAAAAAATTAGCCGGGCATGGTGGCGCACGCCTGTAGTCCCAGCTACTCAGGAGGCTGAGGCAGGAGGATTGCTTGAGCCCAGGAGTTTGAGGTTGCTGTGAGCTAGGCTGATGCCACGGCACTCCAGCCTGGGCAACAGAGCAAGACTCTGTCTCAAAAAAACAAAACAAAACAAAACCTCAAAAATTACAATAAATACTATTAAAAAATAAAAAATATAAACTGAAGTAAATGGATAAACTTAGAGGTTATGTGATTCGTCAACCACCCCCACCTCCCCAAAAAAAGTATAGGAAGTGTGCCCTGGTCCCTATAGTAGAGGATTCCAGAAGTTCAGTGTTTGTATGGACCATGTGAACCTGCCTCCCTCTCCATTCTGTGTTGTTTATGTCAGGAGAATAGTAACTGAGTTGATTCACAGACATGTGTAAGTTAACTTGAAACATTCATGCCTGTTGTGGATTGTCCCAGCTATTTCTGAACTATCACGGAATACCAACACGTTTACTAATGATTAACTCTGTGTTCCTTCTGTTGAAGTTTTCCATGTGTGTCCGTTTTCCTTTTATGAATGGTAGTATCCTAGAGAGAGTAGAGTGTCTAGTGCAGGCTTTCTGTACTTCTCGCCTCCCAAGTCAGGCTGCACAGGCGTCGGCAGCAGATGGATGCTCCGGCCTTGACGGCTGTCCCTGGATGCTCAGATAGATGAGCCTGGGAACAGTGGTTAGAGAGCTCAGTGACCTTGGGTGGATCAAATCAACCAGTCCTCCCCCAACTGCTGTTCTTATCATCTGGTGGAACCAGATGCGAAATTGTGCAGTGGTCTTAGCAGTTGGAGTTCCGTATATGCCAGTGTTCCTGTCATTTCTGAAGGGACCTCAAGCAGGGCCACAGTGTTTTTTAAGAAAATGTTCTGAAGGACAATTCCCACTCACAAAATGATACATTCAGACAGTGGTTCTTAAACCCTTTTGAGTCAGGTCCTCTTTACATTCTTAAATCGTCGAGAAACTGAAAGACCTTTTGTTTATGTGGGTTGTATCTATATTAATATTTATTATATTAGAAATTAAAGCTGAGTAAGTGAAATAAGCCAGGCATGGAAAGACAAATACTGCATGTTGTCATATGTGGGAGCCAAAAAACTTGATCTCTTGGACGTAGAGAATAGAATGATAGATTCCAGGTACTAGGAAGGTTGGGGTGGGAGGGAAGTGAGATTGGTTAGCGGTGCTGACATACGGTTAGATATTTTGTATATTTCAGAGTAACGAGAAGAGAGGATTTGGAGTGATACCAACACACAGAGATGATGTGCACTCAGGCGATGGACATCCTGAATTGACCATGACACAGTCTATGTGTGTAACAAACACTCAAATGTACCCCATAAATATATAAAATATTATGTAGCCATAAAAGAAAAAAAAAAACCGAGGACTTTAAAAAAAGATTCAATGTAATAAAATGAAAATAACAAGCCAAATGTGTATTAATATAAATATATTTTTACGAAAGAGAGTTTTTTCTAAAACAAATGTAACAGGAAGAGTGGCATCATTTTTATTTTTTGTGACTCTCCTTAAGGTTTGGCTTAAGGCAGTACTTGGCTTCTCTATTCAGTCTATAGGGGTATGTTGTTTTGGTTGAAGTATAAGAAAAAAAGTCCGAAGGGGAATTATTTTAGTAGCCATTTCAGATAATTGTGGAAATTCTTTGCTACTGTGCCAAAACTGGACAGCTAGTAGTTTCTTTCCTTTTTTTTCCCCCTGTTGCCCAGGCTGGAGTGCAGTGGTGTGATCATAGCTCACTGCAGCCTCAAACTCCTGGGCTCAAGCGAGTCTCCCACCTCGGCCTTTCCGGTAGCTGGGACTGCAGGTACCACCACCACACCCAGCTAATTTTATTTTTTGTAAAGACGGGTCTAGCTGTGTTGTCCAGGCAGGTCAAGTAGGTTTTTTTGTTTTTGTTTTTGTTTTTGTTTTTTACAAAGTTAGTTGCAGTATAGAATCTGAAATCGTATCAGTTACAGCTTGAATGGATCCTTGACTCGTGTGATTTTCTCACGTCACGCATCAGTCATTTGGAACGTCGGTTCACTGAGTTACGCAGATCTTCCAAATATTGATACATTTAATTACACAAGTTCAAAACATTCCATTCAGGAAAAGCACCACTGATCTCATCAGAAGTCTTTAGGTATTTGGAAGCTTTAAGCTCATGGTGGTGAATGTAAGTTTCCCACAATTCTAGTTTTTATGTTAAAGCTTGAACTTCATGATTGTAATAGATACCGTCATCCATCTTCTTTGAGGTGGAAGGTCGATTGGCTCAGTTTTGCAAAAACGTCTGCCAGCACCAGCTCTGGTCCGGTCTCCCACCAAAAAGGCGATGGCTCACAGCTCACCGCTCACCTGCTTCCCCCGGGACAGCCATCGTGCTGGGGATGTGCGCACTTCCTATTTCCCCACAGAGAATATTAAAAAGGCTTGAGAGTCCGTGTTTAATAAAATTAATGCTTTTTACTGCCGTATTCAGGAGTTTAGTTTTTTTTTGCGTCGCTAGGTGGGCATGATGTTCAGGATGTTTTAAGGTAAACTGACTTTTTTCCCTGATACATGCATGTAATCCAGTGGCGGGGTGCAGTATGTGCCTCCAACCTGCTCTTTGCTGATGCACCTGCAGCTGTACCTGCCGTTGAATCATCAGTGCAAGTGTCAGCACAGGTAAAAACAAACAGCTTTGACCTTGGGCATCCCCGGGAGTTCCACAGACCACACTCACAGAACTGCTGAATTGGAAGAATTTCAGTCGACAGAATGATCTGTGTGTGTATGTGAGAGAGAGACTACTTAACCCCAGAGCGTTTGAGAGATGTTTCACTTTAAATTGTATCATGATTTACAAACATGCTTTAAGGAAACCACCCAAGAGACAGTCTGATTTGGAATCTCAGTTCTCAGTGTGTGCGCAGCGGCTCCCTGGCCGTGTGCGCGTCGGGGATTTGGGAGGCTGTGCTTTTGTCTTCAAGGCCTGTGGCTGGATGGTTCCCTCGAGCCGGTGTGGGTGGAGGCTGTGGGCAGGACACGGTCCCCGCACCTCTGCTGAGAGGACATGGGGCCTGTGGGCTGCAGCCTGGTGGGCGCTCTCCTGTACATCGTGGGTGAAGGAGCTGGCCTCCTTGCTCCTGTCTTGCAGACAACTTTTTGAAAATAGGCCACTTCAGTGAGTGGTGTCTGCAGCATGTTGAAATTGTATTTGCGCTTTTTTTGGAGAAGTTTATGAGAGTTATTGCCTTCTTACGAAAGCCTCTGTCTTTAGCAGGTGATGCAGGTGGATCTTTCTAATAGTTTAAGCACACGTGGAGTTGGGATGTTCGTCTCAGAGGGCAGCAGCCTGGACATGCCTTCTCCCCCTTACTCGTACCCACATGGACCTTTAGGCATTGTCACGGGTCATGGAGAAAGACCCCTTCCCTGCTGCCCATCCTGCCTATTCCTCATTTCCATTTTATTTAAAAATAAAATGTATTCCAGCCCCCCCACCCAAAATAGCCCAAACCCACCCAGAGATTCGTATGCTTGGGTGAAGGGTCTTTGCTGTGATGCCTCAGGATGGTTGTTATATGCCTTTGCTAGTGGGTTATGACCTGCCCTGGGGGAGTGTGGGTGAATGGCGTGACCTGCGTCTGGAAGCATCTACGTCTTAATCACCAGGTGGGCAGTTGTGAGTGTTTACACTGCTGCTGAAGTCTTGCGCTCACTCACCTGCTGACTTACCCAACTGTGGGACGAAGACAGCAGCCTCGCCCCCTGTGGCCAGGCGAACGCCCCGGGTGTTCGTCCATCTGTGTGTTCATTCAACGTCTTGAGCACCTACTCTGTGCTGGGCCCTATTGTAGATGCTGAAGAGAAAGCAGCGGCCAAAATGGACCACTCTGCCCTCGGGGAGCTTGTGATCTCGTGGGGGAGATGGGTAGACACAGTCAGGTTACAGCTGTAGGGCATTTGGTGTGAGGTGTGTTCGAACAGGTGGTTGGGGAGGCCCCTTGGGGCGGCAAGTTCCAAGGGAGCGAGGCTGCAGCGTGTGACTCTGGGAGAACCTGTGGAGAGGCCAGGCCGGGGTGGCGTAGGGGGGCAGGTGGCAAGGGCAGGGGCCACACTCCTAGATGCAGAATCTACTAATGGAGTGCAGCCTCGCCAGGGAGTGTGGGCGCCGTGTGGTCCCCTCCAGTGCACTGCTGGGCGTGATGCCCATCCTGGGTCCCCCCTTTTCTGCTCATGGGAATTCTCTCCTTCCAGGATCTGCTCAAAACGGGTTCCTTGTGAAACCTTGCCAGATAGCTAAGACTCCCTCCATCCTTCCTCCTCAGTCCTACGGTAGTTGGCTCGTGCCGGGTGTTTACTTCCTTCACCTGGTGTTGTACTGGCCACGCAGGTCAGTCTCCCCACCTCGTGGCCAGCCCCTGGCATAACCCAGCTGCAGAGAGACTTCTCTGGGTTAGCATTTATTGGGGTTCCATGGGCATTGGGTCTCACCATGGTGGAACTGAGGGGGTGTGGGGAGGGCAGCGTGGGGTGCTGAGTGGAAGGAGAGAGCTGGGGGCCCCGGTGGCTGGGATGCTGCACCTGGATGGACCGAAAGACACTGGCCAGCCAGGCCCTGGGTGAGGGTTCCTCGACCCGGCCACAGATGTTTCTGGAGGCCATATCCAGGTGCCAGGATGTGGACAGGACATTGTTCTGTGGCCCAGCAGATGAACCTTGTCACTGTGGAGCAAGTGGGAAGTCACAAATCTGGCAGATTCCTGCTTTCGCCTGATGCCTTCAGCATTGAGCTTCTTCAGGGTGCTAGGTCAGTGACCCCAACCACGGGAGTTCTGCCAGCGCTGCAGAGTCCAGGGCTTGGTGGTTTCTGTGAGGCATTCTGGCCACTGGTAGACGTTGGGTTGTTTCCAGCGACCTGCCAGGGTCACCATGGGCGAGTTTCACAGACGATGTGTTGTGTCACTGGCCGAGACCTTCTCTCAGCCATCAACCTGCTCCAGGTGTCCGTGGGGCTCCACCGCCAGCTCTGGGCTGCCCGCCCGTGGCAGCGGGGGCCTGCACAGCACCAGGGAAGGGTTGGAGATGCTGCAAGTAGAGAACCTGCAATCCATCTGCAGGGTCTTGACTGATAATTGTGAAGAAAAGAATAAAGGTTGACAGGGTGGTGTTCTGAAGGCTGGTGGTTTTCATAGGGAAGGAGGTCTGTGCCGCCAAGGCCCCTGCAGCCTGCTCCGGGTGTTGTGACAGGAGGAGCCAGGAGACTAGAGTGGGGCAGGCAATGAGCCCGGAGCACGGCCGGAGGAGAAGGAAGGTGGCAGGTTGTCAGAGAAGAGCGTAGACACCGTTGATCTGTTGGGTCATCTCTATCTTGTGCGACACTCACATCTGGAAGATGGCAGCTGTGTTTCTCAAGGTGGAGCTCACGGAGCCCCCAGTCACCGCCGCGTATTGGTGTGTCGTGGTTGAAGAAGACCCGAGAAACCTGCTGGTGCTGCGGATTCCTTCGTTCAGTGCATTCTCTTCAGGGGCGGGTAGAGGGTCCTCTCCAAGGGGAGCATAAAGGAGCTCAGTGCTGACAATGTTCATCGGTTAGATGTCACAAGTATGTATGTAAAATACACATCACAAAAGTTTTACCATTTTAAAGTAAGCAGTTCCGTGGCTTCAACTACATCACAGTGTTGTACAACTGCTGCCTCTCATCCAGAACATTTCATCACCTGCAGCCCACCAGCCACCCTCTCTACCCCCAGCCCCCGGTGGCCACCATTCTATATTCTGTCTCTGTGGACTTGCCTGTTCTGGACATTTCGTACACTGGAATCTCACAAATGTGGCCTTTTATGTCCGGCTTCTTCACGCAACAGTGTTTCCTCGGTTCATCCATGTCATAGCATTTGTCAGCAACCTCATTTCTTTTTATGGCTGCATAATATCCCACTGTAGAGATACACTACATTTTACTTATCCGTTCATTTGTCAGTAGACATTGGGTTGTTTCCAAATATTATGTATTTTTTTATTTAAAAATCTTTTTTAGGGATGTTCTCGCTACGTTGCCCAGGCTGGAGTGCAGCAGCTATTCACAGGCACGATGAGGCGCGCTACAGCCTTGAACTCCTGGGCTCACACAGTCCCCCTGCCTCAGCCTCCCGAGTAGCTGGGACTACAGGCGTGCGATGCTGAGCCTGGCTTATGTTTTAATCATAAAATCCTTAATTTGCTGTGCTTTCAAGCCTTGCCACAATTATAAACGTGTGCATAGGCTAGTTTGGCCATTCTTTCCTGTGCCGAACGCATGAAGTTCTGGAGAACGCTGTACAGTAAGCCCTCACTTTACTATGGTCCACGGGTTCTTGGAAACTGCAACTTTAAGTGAAACAATGTTTAAGGAAATCAGTTATTTTTCTTCATCATCATTGTAATGAAACATTATCAGAGAACCTGCTGTATGTCATCTTGCTTAAAGTTGTAGTTTCTAAGAACCTCCGGAAGATGCTAAGTGACTTAACTGTCGTCCTCGCTTGTTTACTTCTGCGGAAGGTGCGAGCTGCGTGCTCCTGTGTGCGAGTCTGTCCCTGTGTTGGGAACCGTCTGCTGCGGCATCTCCCGGAGCCCCCGCCTTGGCGACCAGAATCTACGTGGGTTTTCAGGCAAATTAAAACGTATTCGTCCTAGAAGGACAGACTTCAGTGCTATTTCTCTGTGTGTGTAATTATGGAAAAATCTTACCTCATTTTTTCTAAACCTGAGTTGTAAATATTTTACTGTGAGCATGACTGATTTATAATCACGAGAAAACAACTTATTCTGCATAATTTGTTTATAACATCAGTCATGTTTAGTAAATTTCAAGGCTTGAAGGCAGGGAATATTAAGCAGAGTAGGGAAAATAAACAAAGTTATTTTTGACACTTGGCTTCATTTTGCAGGAGTTAATTGGCACATCCCTTTAGGAGGGACCTCCTCACACCTGGCGGTTTTTCCAGCGCAGTAGCTAGCTGTTAACTTTCCCTTTCTCACTTTGCTCCCGGGCTAATTCTGAAGCCTTTGAGCAGGTTTGGAGCTTTCTCTTTCTTTCTTGCGAAGTTCCTTTTATTTAGCTTCATCAGTCATGTTTGTCACCGTTCCTTTTCTTGTTCAAGTCCATGGTCAAGAGAAAACGGCTGGGAATGGCATCATGGCAAAGAAAGATTCTATGAGGGGAATAAAAAAAGAAAATAAAGAAAAAAAGAAAGCGATAAAAGGCAATATTTTAAAATAAGAAAAACCAAAAACATTTTTTAAAGACCCCTGGCCCCCCGTGTGTGAGGTCCCTCATTTAGAGTGGTTCTTGAACCACTGTGGAGGCTACTGAGTCTCTCCAGGGAGAGAGCACTCAGTCACCCCCACCATCTCATGCAACCTCAGGCACGTACGCAGCCCAGGCCAAGAACCTGGTCGCCCTGTCCCTGTGCAGATCTGCCCGGCTGGGTCTCCCCCAACCTGGAGCCCCGCCCCTCCCCTGTGTCCTCTGCCCCCACCTCAGGCTCCCCCAACCCGGGTCATCCAGTTCCGCTTTGGTCATTCCCTCATTTGTTGTTGTATTTTTTTAAGCTTTAGAAAATGTTTTTAAATTTTTGGCTCACGCCTGTAATCCTAGCACTCTGGGAGGCTGAGGTGGGAAGATTGCTTGAGCTCAGGAGGAGTTCAAGACCAGCCTAAGCAAGAGCAAAACCCCATCTCTACTAGAAATAGAAAAATTCGCCAGGCTCGGTGGTGTGCTCCTGTAGTCCCAGCTACTCGGGAGGCTGAGGCGGGAGGATCACTTGAGACCAGGAATTTGAGGTTGCCGTGAGCTATGATGATGCCACTGCACTCTACCCAGGGTGACAGAGCAAGACTCTTGTCTCAAAAAAAAAAAAAAATTTGTTTTTAAATTTCGAAAATGTGTGAAAGGAGAGAAAGTCTAATGTATTAATCACTCAGTCTCAAAAAGTCTCAACAGTCTTATTTTCTTACCTGACACTTTTGAAACAAATCTCATGTACTGCATCATTTATCCTAAATACTTGAATGTGTGCATCTGAAAGATGCGGACTCTATTTTCTTTATGTTTCTTAACATGCCACACTGATCTGTGTATCATTCCAGTTGTAGTATGTGTGCTGCAAAATGAGCACTGATCAAGAGCACTGTTGTGTTTTGTCTTGTTTTTTTTTTTTTTTTTTTTTTTTTTTTTTTTTTTTTTTTTTTTTTTTTTTTTTTTTTTTTTTTTTTGAGACAGAGTCTCACTCTGTTGCCCTGGCTAGAGTGAGTGCCGTGGCATTAGCCTAGCTCACAGCAACCTCAAACTCCTGGGCTCAAGCGATCCTCCTGCCTCAGCCTCCCGAGTAGCTGGGACTGCAGGCATGTGCCACCATGCCCCGCTAATTTTTTCTATATATTTTTGGTTGTCCAGATAATTTCTTTCTATTTTTTTTTTTTAGTAGAGACGGGGTCTCGCTCTTGCTCAGGCTGGTCTCGAACTCCTGAGCTCAAACAATCCGCCCGCCTCGGCCTCCCAGAGTGCTAGTGTCTTTTGTTTGAGATGGGATCTTGCTGTGTAGCCCAGGGAGCTCTCAAACTCCTGGATCAAGCAATCTTCCTCCCTCAGCCTCCTGAGTTGCTGGGACTACAGGTGTGCGCCACCACGACTGGCTCCAGGTCTCTCTAAAAACCGAGTCACAGTACTGTGACCATGATGGATGGCCATTTCTCAGTCATGAAACACGTGGTCAGTCTTAGGTTTCCCCGGTTGTCTTGGTTTGTTTGAATCAGTATTTGTACACGTATTTACCTGCTAATCCCAACATACCTAAGCATTTTTGCTTATGTAATTTTCAAGTTCTTGAAAGTTAGCTGTCAGCTGGATGGAAACTCCTGCCAAGCAGAGACCACATTTGCTTTTCACTTTTCTGATAGCCCAGAGCATGTGTTGGTCACTCAGACAAGTTTGAGAGTATTTTACGTTGTGTCATTTCCCTGTTGCTCCTCACACCTTTGTGGCTTAAAACAGCATTTCCTCCTGCACCTGAGGCTCGGGGGCTGCTGGGTCTGGCAACCCCCTGGGGCGTCCGGTCACCAGCCACCTTGGCTAGGTCCTCCCTTGTGCCTGATGACTGGGGGCCGCCACAGCACTGCTCCTTCATTTGTGGGGAAGAGTGGCTCGTGTCCTGCAAGGCAGGAGCCCTGGCAGGGTGAGCAGAAGCAGGTGGGCACGTTGGCCAGCCCCTGGTGGACTTGGAACGCTGGCTCCTGTGCCGTTGGCCTGGCAGGTCTCGGGGCTGAGCCTGAGTCTGTGGAAGGGGCCACAGTTACAGGCTGTAGGTCAAGGACAAAGGTGGACTGTCAGCCCAGTCCGCCAAGTGGTGTGGCGGTGGAGGCGCAAGCTCTTTGTGAGGGAGTTGGTTAAATCTGGCCCTGGTGAAGCACTGAAACCAACTTTGATGCAGGTGACCTCGAAAACATCGTGGCTAAGGAGGCAGACACAGAAGGCCACATGTGTGATCCCACTTGTAGGAAACGTCCAGAACAGGCAGCTCCACAGAGACAGAGAGCAGATGAGTGGTTGCCAGGGGCTGGGGGAGGAACGGGTGGGGAGTGACTGCCTAGTGGGTATGAGCTTTCTTTTGGAGCGATGGAATGCTCTAGAATTATAGTGGTGATGGTTGCACAACATTGTGAATGCACTAAAAGCCACTACATTGTACACTTTAAAATGGTTACAATGGTAAATTTTATGTGAATTTTAATATGAAAGAGGAAAAAAAAAAAACAGTCCTGGATCATGTCATGCATGTTTATCAACCCAGCTTTCCAAA
The DNA here is from genome assembly GCA_004363605.1 of Indri indri. Lineage (NCBI taxonomy): Eukaryota > Metazoa > Chordata > Mammalia > Primates > Indriidae > Indri > Indri indri. The sequence goes on along the minus strand of RJWJ010003774.1, from coordinate 11,932 downwards.
CTCAGTCAGCGTTGAGCTGGGAGGCCTGGCGTACTGCACCTTGAGGTGTGTGTTTTTGGTTGATTGACCCCCATATGACATTTGGGGTTCCACCTTAGGCTAAACAGGTCAGCAGGGTGCCACAAGACCTGCTCTAGTCTGGAAGCTGTTGTCAGGGCCTTAGGAGACGGCACGGCCTGTGCCCCAGCCTGCTGTTTGAGGTTCAGGTAGGCAGCTGAGCGCCCACCTCACAGGCAGCACATGAATGAGAGCTTGGCTGCTGGATGGAGCCCAACCTGCATGGAGACCCGTGATTATGTCATCTAAAAGGTGGCAGGCAGGCTCCGCGTCTGGCACCGTCCAGAATCCAAACTACGTGTGAGCCTGACTGAGCTTCTCCAGGCTTCTGAGGGACACAGAACACAATTTCGATTTGTTTTGAACTGTGAGCCTGTCTCTCTACAGGAAAGAATTGATTAAAGAAGGCAAGCAGTCCTGGGGATTTTATCTGCTTGATTTTTCAACAGTTTACTCCTAATTAATTATTCTGACTAGAAAAAATTGTACCTCTCCAGGATGCCAGTATTTAGAAATGACATTTCAAATATCTGGTTGGACAAATTGGGGAAATTTTCTGATTTCTGTCATTTGTTAAATTTGCTTTTAAGTATCCCCCCAGGGAGCTGTATTTGTTCCAAGTGCTGGGAATGAAAGTGGGATTTGCATCAGCTGGATTGAGCCACAGGTACTGGCTGCACAGGCCTTGCCAAAGCTTGCAGGGAAATTTTACTTAAACTGAAGCTAAAGCTTATTTTACTTTGTCTTTTCAGATGTTTCTCTTAAGGAATGTTCCTTTTTTTTTCCCCCGGAACATCATGGTTTTTTAAAAAAATAATTTTTAAAAATTGATATATATTAGATGTCCATCTTTTCAGGGTACGTGTGATAATTTGTTATTCATATAATCAAATCAGGGTAATTGGGATACTCATAACTTTAGATGCTTACTTTTTCTTTGTGTTAGGAACATTTGAATTATTTTCTTCTAGTTGTTTTGAAATTTGCAGTCAGTTTGTGTTAAGTGGTCACCTTACCTACTGATACAACATTGGGTCTTACTTCTTCTACCTAGGTGTGGATTTGTACCGGCATCATGGTTTTCCAATAGCACCATGATGTATAGTTTGCTGTTCAATCATTTGCCCACCTTACTAACATTAAAACAGTATTTCTTTTCACAGTATATATAGCATTTGTAACTTAAGATGACTGTGGGAGGTTTTTTTTTTTTTGTTGTTGACACCATGGGTAATACTGGGGAGTATTCTTATAACTAAAAATATGCTGGGTTGAAATGCTGGATTTCTGAATATATCACTGAGGAGAGGACATTTTTTCCCTTTACAACTACATGTAGACATGACCCTACAGACATCTAAGCTGTGAATATTTTGATGTGTAACAAGAAACTATGTTAGTTGCCCCCCCAAAAAAGTATAAACAGAGGCTCAGTTTTTCATTGATAATATTTATTTTTAACATTTGTTTTATTCTTTTTTTTTTTAAGGGATTTCTGTTCATTGTAGAAAACGTAGTTACTAGGGAAGGATGCATTAGTTGGGTAGGCGGAGCTCTCAAAACAAATAGGCCCGAGCACTCTGGGAGGCAGAGGCAGGAAGATGCCTTGAGCTCAGGAGTTCAAGACCAGCCTGAGCAAGAGACCCCTGTCTCTATTAAAAATAGAAAAATTAGGCGTGGTGATGTGCACCTGTAGTCCCAGCTTCTCGGGAGGCTGAAGCAGGAGGATCGCTTGAGTGTCTGGGGCTTAGAGGGTCTGCTCCATGGAGCCATCAGGGATTTGGGCTCCATGGCACCCTCTGTCTGAAGGGAAAGACCAAGGAGGAGGGCAGGGACGAATCTGTGGGCTGGCCCAGCATCCCCAGCAGGGACCAGTTTCGTGGAAGACAGCTTTTCTACAGACCGGGGTGGGAGGTGGAGCTCAGGTGGGGATGCGAGTGATGGGGAGCAGCTGTAAACACGATGAAGCTTTAATCGCAAACTCGCCTGTCACTCATCTCCTGCTGTGCAGCCTGGTTCCTAACAGATTCTTAACAGGCAGGTAAGGGACAGGTAACAGTCTTTGGCCTGGGGGTTGGGGACCGCAGGGCTGGCCAACACCTGACCTGGCACCATGCATCTAATAACCAGGGAAGCATGCCAACTCAGGACAGTCTGCCATCTGTGATTCCAAGTTCCATCAACCCTGGGTTCAGCCAACTGGGTTGAAAATATTTGAAAAAAAGCAATAAAAAAATAATACTACAGGCTGGGTGCAGTGTATGTCTGTAATCCCAGCACTTTGGGAGGCCAGGGTGGGATGATCACTTGAGGTTGGGAGTTGGAAACCAGCCTGGGCAACATTGTGAGACCCCATCTTTACAAAAAATTAGCCAGCTGTGGTGACGTGTACCTGTAGTCCTAGGTACTTGGGAAGCTGAGGCAAAGAAGATCACTTGAGCCTAGGAGTTTGGGGCTACAGTGAGCGATGATTGTGCCACTGCACTACAGCCTGGGTGACAGAGCAAGACCCTGTCTCTTAATTAAAACAGAACAAAAAAATCACAAATTTTAAAAATGCAATGTAACAATTATCTACTATATAGCATTTATATTGTATTTAATATTAAGTATTATAAGTAGTCTGGAGGTGACCTAAAGCATACAGGAGGATGGGTGTAGGTTATGTGCGAAGACTGTGCCACTTTATATCAGGGTCTTGAGCATCCCTGGAATTGGTATCCTTGGGGGTCCCAGAACTAGTCCCCTCGGGTACTGAGGGATGACTGGCAGGTGTGTGTCCAAATGCTGCCGAAAAAGAGGCAGCCAGACTGGTGCCATGGGGGTGGGGGGAAGAGAAGATTAGAACCTGCCTGGACGTCATTCATCACTGTCGTGCACGCCCATCGGCATACTATTTGCCGGGCATTCTGCTCAGTGCTGGGGATGTACCTGTGGACAGAAACAACGCTGTCCTCCCTGGGTTTGCCTCGTGTAGGGAGGACAAAATACATAGTGTGCCAGGCAGCAGGTGCTGTGGAGAAAAACAGTGAGGGCGGGGGAGTGGGGTGGGCAGAGGCCATTTGTAACACGGCACGGTCAGCAGTGTCCTCTAAGAAGGTGACATGTGAACAAAGACCTGAAGGAGGTGAGTGAGTGAGCAAGCCACAGGAGAAAGAGTGAGGAAAGAGTGCGAGCAGAAGAAATGGCACATGCAGAGGCCTTGGGGCAGGCACCGGCTGGACATTTTGTGGCTAGTGGGTGGCAAAGAGAGCAGTAGGTGAGAGGGGCTGGGTGGGGTGTTAAGCAGCGAGGCTGTGGCTGTTCCCGGATGGTGATGGGACGCACAGGGGGTTTGAGCAGAGCAGTGTCCCAGCCATCCTTACTGGTCTCTGGCTGCTGTGCAGACACACACACGGGGGTCCTAGTAGGAGCTGTGGAGTGACGCAGGCGGGGAGAGATGGTGACTTGGACCTGGGTGTTAATGGTGGAGATGGTCATTTCAAAGGTGTTTGGGGGGGGCGGCAATAAGATTGTCATGGGCCAGATGTGAGATGGGATGGTAGAGAGTCAGGATGGCACCAACATTTTGGCCTATTTCTAGTGCAGGATCATTGGGGTAAAAAGAGAGAGAGGAAAAAAAAAAAAAAGAATAATATCTTGGCCCAAGCAGTGGTGTCTTGACTGAGACGAGAACACCTGGATGGGCGTTCATTGCTGGGCCATGATGACCCAGTCTCGTGGGTTCAGAGCAGTCGGAAGGATCTGCTTGACTGAAGAGTGGGAGGATAAGACTTGGAGCCAGTCAGTGTAGACGACTCTTTCCAGAATGGCTGCTGTGGATAGAGAAGGAGGAGGCAGAGTGAGGCACCAGGGAGAGTGTGGGTCTTGGAGGCGGGTCTGGGCGTGCTGGTTAGCTGAGTGCCCTGGACAGCTAGGGAGAGGTATGGAGGGGGCGGCAGGAGGTCCCAGGGGACGTTTGGACCAGCAAGCCGTGGAAGCCAGGCAAGGCCAGGCCAGCGGGGCGTGCTGCAGGTGGACGGGGCAGCCTGGGGAAGCAAGCACTTGGACGGGTGGGGCGACAGCCAGACCCGGTCACGCTGCGAGACAACAGGCTGCGAGAAAGCAATCTCCCTCACGGTGGGGTGACAGCCTGGCTGGGGGGTGTCGACAGAGATGGAGAGGAATGAGTGGAGGCAACAGGTCGGGGGGTGGCCGGAGGGAGGTGGGACCCGAAGACTGCTTTTGTACTGAGTGGATGTCTGTTGGTGGTTAACCTGTGATTGCTCTGAGAATGTCTTTCCTTTAGCTTCATTCTTCAGAGGAAGTTTTTCTGAGCATAGGTTTATAGGCCGAGAGTTTTCTCTTTGCACTCTGACAACATTGTTCTTGGCGTGCATGGTTGCTGTGAAAGTGGGCTGTCTGGTCACGGTGGTTTTGTAGCTGATCTGTTTTCTCTCTAGTGTTTTTTGTTTTTTTTTTGGACACAGTCTGGCTCTGTTACCCTGGCTAGAATGTGGTGGTGTCATCGAGTGCAGTGGTGTCATCATAACTCACTACAACCTCAAACTCCTGGCCTCAAGTGATCCTCCTGCCTCAGCCTCCCGAGAAGCTGGGACTACAGGTGCACACCACCACGCCTAATTTTTCTATTTTTAATAGAGACGGGGTCTCTTGCTCAGGCTGGTCTTGAACTCCTGAGCTCAAGGGATCCTCCTGCCTCCGCCTCCCAGAGTGCTAGGATTATAGGAGTGAGCCACCGTGTCTGTCCTCTCTTCTAGTGTCTTCTAAGATCTTTCTCTTTGTCTTGTCTTGTGTAAGATGGAGGCTTGAGGCTTGTCTATATTGGGAATGATCCGATAGAGAGGGGCCTTAGGCAGGAGCTGATGGTGGAGCAGTGTCAATGTGTGGGGGCCTGTCAGTGGCGGCTGGTCCTGGCTTGGGCACTTGCAGCTCACCCGCAGCAACAGGCAAGAAGGCCCAGGTGGGTGGGGCTGGGGAGACCGTGGGAGTGGGAGCCGTCTCAGCCACTTTTACTTCTTCTGAAACTGAAAGCCAGTTCCCAGCTGGGGAGGATGCGGGAGGAAGTGCTGGAGGCTTGGAGAGAAGGTGTGGTGGTTGTCCCTGTGGAGGGTGGGCCTGTAAGTGGTTGGTGTGGGATGCCGGCTCACACCGAGGGACCACAGGAGGGTGGCATCACCAAGGTAACGTGGGACCAATCAGCGGGCTGCAGGCCAGCAGCATCACATCAGTCCTCGATCCCAGGGGAGCCCACTTTCTCCCAGCTTGCCAAATTTCTGTTTCGTTTTGTTTTTGCCCTTAGAGATGTCCCTTCCTGTGGCCCTGCATTGCACCGAAAAGTCTGTTTCACCCAGGCCAGAGTTGCTTTGCAGAGGGAGATGTCTTCCCAATACCTGGCTGGCTGTACTAATGGAAACCCGAGACTAAACTTTTAAAATCTGCTACCATTTTCTCGCTTCCATGACTGGGAACATGATTGACAAAGGACTTCCTGTTGAGTATTCCTCAGGTCCATGTGCATTTCTCTTAAGGTGCACACTTACGGCTCTATTTACCGTGACAGGGCTGAGTGGCAGTTGGATATCTAAATAGTCTGTACTGAATCCGGGACCTTGTGTAGGGAATGTAACTTTGGCCAAGAAGATCTGGTTGGTTTGGCACTATTAAAAAAATTGGTATTTCAGTTATCTATTGCTGTATTAAAAAAATCCCTCCAAATTCAATGGTGTGAGACAACAACAATTTTGTTATGCTAATGGATACTGTAGGTCAGGAATTCAGAAAGAGCACAGTGGGGAAGTTTAGTTTGCCCTACAATGCCTCAGCTGTGGGGGAGTGAAGTGGCTCAGGGCTGGTGTCACCTGGAGGCTTCTCTACTCAATACCTGGTGCCTGGGCTGGGTGACTCAAAGGCTGGGCTCAGCAGGGACTGTTGGCTACGGTGCTCACAGGTGGCCTTTCTGCATGGCTTGGGCTTCCTCACAGCATGGCAGTTGGGTTCCCAGACGAAATGTCTTGAAAGCAAACATTTCCAGGGACGGGATGGAATCTGCCTGGCCTTTGTGACCCAGCCCCAGAAGCCTACAGCATTATTTTCTCCCTGCCCGTTGCCAAGGTGGTCCCAGCTGCTTGGGTTCTGGGAAGGGGTCACAGACTCCGTCCTCTCAGTGGGGCTGTTTTAAAACTGCCCAGTATTGTCTTTCCAAAAAATTTAATTGGGACCAACTTTAAGAAGCAGGGTTAATAATTGTGTTGTTCAAGGTGGTCACCAAATACCAATTTTTCTTTGTTAACAATGTGTAGGAAAGACTCATCCCCTGTGAGTGCTACAGCTACACTTGGCTCAGCAGAGCTGTGTGATTAACAGAGTTACACTGCACCTTCTCGTAGAGTGCTAACGTGAACCCACACAGAATCTGCTTTAATTTCTTTCAGAATGAGTGAACATTTTTGGCCCCTTAAGCCCCCTGTGACCTTGACTTAACCAGTGTGTGGCAGGGTCTGATAGAGAACATACGTTAACACAAGGCCAGGCAGCAGAGGCTACTGCCCAGGGCAGGAGTGACTAAAGGAAATACTTTCAAGTAGATTTTATACTTGTCCCTCTTCTGTACCTTGCAGTGTTTGTTGTTTGTAAACGGCATCTTGGTTGAATTAACTTTTCTAAGTAGTGGCTGCTCCCATCCAGGAATGCAATGGATTTAAGCAAACCGGTTGGGTTCTTTTTAGTTCTAACAGTGTACCTGTAGATTCAGTTTCTTCTTTTTTTTTTCTTTTTTCTTTGTTTTTATATTTAATTTTTTATTAGAGATGGGATCTCACTCTTGCTCAGGCTGGGCTTGGAACTCCTGAGCTCAAGCGATCCTCCCGCCTCTGCCTCCCAGAGTGCTAGGATTATAGGCCTGAGCCACCGCGCCCGGCCATGGATTCAGTCTTATTTTTCCATGGCGATTATGTCGTCCGCATGTGTCTTTGTCTCCAGTTGTATTGTTTATTTCTTTTTCTTTTCTTACTGCCTTTGCTAAGATCTTTTGAAGTGGTGATGTCATTGTTCGTTGTTTAGTTCTGACCTCAAAAGAATTCCTGGTACGTCCCAAGTGGGAATGATGTTTCCGTAGGTTTTCGTTAGATACCTCTTGTTAGGGCAAAGAACCCCACTATCCTAAGTTGCTAGGGACTTTTGATTATTTTGTTTATCGTTTTTGTCTTTTAGATCATGAGGGGATCTTGATTTCCAGATGGGTAAAAAGATATAAATCATAAAATGAATGTCTGTGTAGCAGCCACCTAGTTTAATGGGGTGGCTTTGAGCACTCCTCGGGGACCACTTCCATATACATCTTAAATTTGTCACTTAGGGGGTTGCCTGGACCCCACAGGTGGTGTAATTCAAAACCCAAGCCTGAGCACAGGACCCTGAAGCTGCAGATTTCCAGCGGGGAGTCCCACTCCCTCTCACCACCCTTCCTCCCACTCTGGCTGTTCTTGGGCAGACTTTCTGCCTTCGTAGTCACCAAAGATGTTGAGCCTACAGAACCCAGCAGACTGGGTCTCAAATTCCAGCATGTCTGTTTTCTAACTGTGACCATATTGGTTACTTAATTTATCTGTAAAATGGATACAGGGATAGTCCTTGTCATAGGAGTCTCTTAATAGTTCAGAGAATGAATGCAGTGCACCACCACATAGCAATGTTCGGTAAGCATCTCTTTCAGATGTTGGTCTGATTATGGCCACGATCCCAGGTGCCAAATGGTAATTCTGCTTCAGCGGGTGCTTACTGAGCACGGACAACCTGCCAATTTTGACCTGGCGTGGGGTGCCAAGAGTGGTGATACAGGGTGCCATGGCTGTGCACACTGGGCGCGGGATCTAACAGGAAGAATACTCTCTGCCCGCAAACTACTGAAACACACAGTAGAACTGACTCCGGTGTGAGAGGTGTGAACAGTACAGCAGGAACAGCAAGAAGGGAGAGGCGAATTTGGAGAACATGGTGTGTCGTCGCATTTCTCTTGCTGAGCAGCAGCAGGAATGTGCACGGGGAGGCCGGGTCGTGGGAGCCCACTGGGCTCACGTAGTTGAACCCAAACTTCTGGATCCTGGCGAATGAATCCTGCCGCCTTTGCCTAAGATAATTCTTTTTGGTGCAGTGGCTTCAAAACATCTGACCAGCACTTGTAGTTGTCCTCCAGCACAGAGACCGTGCTCTTGCTTGTGGTCCAAGCCTCTTAGCACAAGGGTCGTGGAAGCTGTGGCAGTCTGTTTCCTACCTGCACTGCTGCCGTCAGTGGCCGAGCTGCTTTGGGAACGCCCGGCCCCTCACGCTGTTTTGTCTTGTCCTTCATTTCCTTCCCATCCTCTGTTAGAACCCTTAAAACAGTGAACTCAGTGGTGGCTGGGCCCCACCTGGGTCAGGGCGGCTGTCTGCTGTGAGGCTCGGGGCAGGCCGGGTCACCTGTCGGTTCCCGCAGGCGGCAGATGACGCAGCACGTTGATGCTGAGTGTAACAGGCTCGTGCGTTGTAGCGGATGAGCAGGAGATGTTGATGGGTTTTGCCGCCTAGCTGATAAAAATAGACATTTATTCTTTTTAAGACAGGCAAAAGGCTAAGGTGCGTTAGTAGCCCTGTGTGATGGAGCTGAAATTGTGGTTTTTCATTTTCGATGTCATTTTCTCTTCCTGATTCCCTTTCTCTTAAAATTAGTCCTCACAAGCTAATACTGATAGATCAGGTTTAAGCAGTCTCGAGTTAGCTAGAGATTTCTGAATGCTAATTTCTTCTTATTCCAGTATCAGAATTTAGGCTTTGAAGTCAGGCATTGGAAAGGGCCCTTCCTTGCAGGGAGGTGAGGGGTGGCCCTGGCCCCGCCCTTTGGTGTCTGTCGCGGCTGCGGCCGGGAAAGCAGGGGGAGCCAGGCTTGTTAAACTGCTGCTCGCGACGAGAAATTCACGTCCCAGCTCACCTAGCTCACGCCGAGTGTGTGCGACACGGCACGGGTGGTACAGAATGGCTCTTTCCTTAGTGGGTGAGATGTGCCATTACGGAATAAAAGAAAGCTGACCGGTGGGTGGCCAACTGTGGTTCAGCAATCACTGCTCTAGGTGAATTGCGGGGATTCTTGTGCCATCACCCCAGATGCCACCCCCTGCATTAGTGCAAACATCACACTTCCCCAGAGCCCACGCTGGCACTGGAGAGACAGTGAAGCTCTCAGATTTGGAGTTCCTAGCTCGTGTTTGCCGGGAAAGGTGTATGTAAATGAGGCGGTTTTCTTGCCACCTCGGAAAGTGATTCAGCCCTGTGAGCGCGGGAGGGAGAGGGGGACTCCCCGCCTGAGTCGGCAGCAGAGCGGAGGCACAGGGCCCTGCCCGGGTGGCGTCACAGGGCATGGTTATTCGTGACGGAAACAGATCTTCTGCGGAATTTTTTTTTTCCTTTTTTAGAATTCTCGTATGAGTTCCCTTTATCTGTGACGTAAAACCCACATTGTGGCTTTAGTCTTCTATTTCAAATAACATCACCCGCAAAGATGCAAAAGAGTGTGACGTGTGCTGGGGCAAGGATGCATGTCTACATTTCGCCCTGACTGGGCAGGTCCCCAGGGGCCGGCGGGCAGCAGGGGAGCTCTCCAGGACAGGGCTGTGTGGCCGCAGGGTGAGGCAGAGGTCACGATGCCCCCTGAGCCTCTGGCGGGCGATGGACACTGCCTCCGTGCCGGGCACTTCTTCTCACCTGCCTCTCTGCCTCCTGCCTTCCAGCCTCTGTGCTCCCGGGGACGAGCCGCCTCACATACAAGTCGCACTTTGCTCATCTGTGACACATCCAGTGGGAAAAGAGGCCTGCCTCAGACCTTGAATTGAGCACGCTTTTAAACCTCTCTGGGTGTCTGTTGATGGTGTAATGATGATGTGTGCTTACTTATTCAGTTTTTATTTTCTTTAATGTAGGAAAATGTCAGAGAAAAATAGAATGCTGTGTCAAACGTTCATTTGTCCTTCTCCCAGAATTTGTTCATACTTTTCTTTGTAGGCTTTTAAGAAATAAACATTATTTTTTAATGATACATACAATATGCTTACTTAAAAACAGAAGTAGCTGGGCACAGTCGTGCCTGCCTGTCACCCCAGCTACTCATGAGGCTGAGGTGGGAGGATCCCTTGAGCTCAGGAGTTTGAGTCCAGCCTGGGCAACATAGTGAGACCCTGTCTCTTAAAAAAAAATAAAACCTTTTATACAGAAGCATAAAGAAGAGTAGAAAGGCCAATTGTTGCTCGAGCACTCAGGAACAATCACTGTAAATATTTTGTTCTATAAATGTTCTTATTCATATGGCAAGTTGTGTGTGTGAGAGAGAGAGATTATAGGATGGATGGGATTGCATCAAACACCATTTTGAAACTTTCTCCCACTTACCAATGTATGGACCTCTCTCTGGGTAATTAATGTAGATGTATGATGTCACTCGACTGTCATCACAGTTCATTTAGCTTGTTTTCTACCGATGGACATTTCAGTCATTCCTAGTGTTCCGTGCTCTCATGTCTAGATGCCTGCCTATCTGGATAGGACAAATGCCTAGATGTTGAGTTCCTAGACCAAAGGACACATAATTTTAAAAGACCTCTGTTAAAATTATGGATTCGGCTCACGCCTGTAATCCTAGCACTCTGGGAGGCCAAGACAGGAGGATCGCTTGAGCTCAGGGGTTCAAGATCAGCCTAAGGAAGAGCTAGACCCCATCTCTACTAAAAATAGAAAAATTAGCCAGGCGTGGTGGCGAGCGCCTGTAGTCCCAGCTATTCAGGAGGCCAAGGCAGGAGGATCGCTTGAGCCCAGGAGTTGGAGGCTGTGGTGAGCTACGATGATGCCACGGCACTCTAGCCTGGGAGACAGAGTGTGACCCTGTCTCAAAAGAAAAGAGAAATTAAAAAATATATATTTCTGTGATTGCTTTTGTTTCAAAATACTGTCTATTTATAGTTCACACTCATTTGGAATTTATTTTGTAATAAGATGTGAAAGGGAGCTCACCTTATTTTTTCCCCTCAAATATTCAGAAAGTTGTTCCAACACAGTTTTTTTCTTTCTTGTCCCATTGATTAGAATGGCACCGTAGTCCAGCCTGCACTCTACTGGTGGCTTGGTCGTACACTGCATTCATAGGGAGACTGCAATGGTTTTTCTTGCCCCTTTCTGAAGGTGAGCACCCTGAGAACAGGGACCCAGGAGGTGCTCAGAAAGTGTGGAGTGAGTGGAATCCTGCTGTGGGTGGTGCTTAGGATGCTTTAGCACAGGGCTTGCCATGTCAGACCTCCCTAACGGGCTCTCAGATCCGACTGAGTGAACTTGGAGAGGGTAGACTGTTAGCTCCTCCGTCTCTTTTTGTTTGATTTAAGCGTATCTGCTCTCTCAAAAGGATTTGAGGCAGCTTGGCCTGGTGGCAAAGCTCATGTGCTCTGATAGCTACAGGGCCTGTGTTTGAGTCCCAGCTTTGCGTGTCAGCTAACTTCTGGACATTTGTGTTCTCCATCTGTAAAGCGAGCACCGTATTTGCTGTACCCACGTTAAGGATTAAATGAGATGAGATGCGTGAAGATACTTGCACAGTGCCTGGTTCAGTAGGTCCATTACTTCTTAAATTATTATGGAAGCTTAAAATGTGAACGTACATATCAAAAAGGGAAATTGAACATTTTATGTAGGTATTGAGAAATATCCTAGATATCTAGAATGAATCAGTTATATAAAAGAGCACAAAGGAGGGTTCTTTGTTTTTGTTTTGAGACAGAGTCTCACTCTGTTGCCCAGGCTAGAGTGCTATGGCGTCAGCCTAGCTCACAGCAACCTCAAACTCCTGGGCTCAGGCAATCCA
>RJWJ010003773.1:32479-82673 GCA_004363605.1 Indri indri | reverse complement strand
AACAGCTATGTAAAATACAGAGAAACAATTCAATCAAACCAGAAAAAGAATAAATGACCAAAATTAAAAATTTAACAAAGATTAAATTATTAAAAATAAAATATAAATCTGGGAGCTGAGAAACAGTACATGAAATGAAAAATGCAATAAAGCATGGTAACATGTAATAAAGAATTATAAAGCAGAGGGAAAGAATCAGTAAACTCAAAAAATGTATTTGAAAACAGAGGAGAGAAAAGAAATGAAGAAAGCTCACAAAATTTATGAGACAGCATAGAAAGAGCAAATATATGGGTTATTGGAGGTTGTATAAGAGAAGACGAAGACAAAGGGATAGAAAGATGATTTAATAGTAGAAGAATTTCCAAATTTTCAAAAAGATATAAATATCCAGGTATAAGAAGCTCAAATGTCTCCAAGCAGATTTAATCCAAAGAAGCCTAGCCTAAGACATTTTGTAATCAAACTGTCAAAAGTCAAAGATAAAGAGAAGATATGAAAAACAGCAAAAGAAGCATATCAGATGCAATGGAGTTCCAATACAGCAAGCAGTGGATTTCTCAGCAGAAATCTTACATTTCAGGTGAGAATGGGATAATATATTCAAAGCAATAATACAGGATGTCCCAAAAGTCACCATACATAGGGAAAATGGGAAATTGTAGCTAAATATACTTGACTTACAAAATATTCATTACAAAATTTCACAAAATTTCCAAATTCTATAAGAATCAAAAAATCTAAATTTTGTAAAATTTTGTAATGAATGTTTTGTAAATAAAGTTATATTTAGCTACATCTTCCCATTTTCCCTATATATGGCAACTATTGGGACACCATGTACTTACCTGGCAAAACTATCATCAGAAATGAAGAAGAGAGGAAAAAAAAAACTTTCACAAACCACCAGACCTGTCTTACGAGAAATGCTAATAGGAGTTCTTCAAGCTGAAAGGAAAGGATACTAATTAATAACACAAATACATATAAAAGCATAAAACTCATGATAAAAGTACACATTAAAATCAGAATAATATTGTATTAATGGTGTTTCATGCACTTATGTCTTTAGTATAAAAGACATATTAAAAATAACTATAATTTTTAAAGGGATACACAATATAAAAATGTAAATTGTGACATTGAAAACATAAAATTTCAGGAGCAGGTGGAATAAAAGTGTAGAGGTTTTTTAAACAATCAAAATTAACCTTATAAACTTAAAATAGCCGGTTATTTTATGTAAGCCTCATGATAACCACAAAGCAAAAACTTAAAATAGATACATAGGAATCAAAACATACCATTAGAGAAAATCACCTAGTTACAAAGGAGGACAGCAATAGAGGAGGGAATAAAATATCTACAAAATAGAAAACAACTCATTACCTTGAATGTAAATGAATTAAAGCCCCCAATCAAAAGACATAGAGTGGCTTAATGAATTTAAAAAAAAAAACTACATGTTGCCTATAAGAAGTTCACTTCACATTTAAGGTTACAAATAAACTGACAGTAAAGGGATAAAAAAGATATTCCATGTTAAAGGAAACCAAGAGAGAGCAGGGGTAGCTATACATATATCAGATAAAGCAGATGTTAAGTCAGAAACTATAAAATGAGACTAAGGTCATTATCCAATGATAAAAGGGTCAATTCATCAGTAGGATATAATATTTGAAAGTATGTATGTACCCAACATTAGAGCACCTAAATATACAAAGCAAATATTAATAGATCTGAAGGGAGAAATAGATTGCTATACAGTAACAGTAGGGATTTCAACACCCCACTTTCAGCAATGGGCGATTATCCAGAAGGACGTGAATTACGCTTTAGATGAAATGGACCTTATAGACATATAGAATATTCCATTCAACAGCACAGAATATACAATTCTCTCAAGCAGACATGAAGCATTCTCCAGGGTAGATCATATGTTAGGCTAAAAACAAGCCTTAACAAATTTAAGAAGTTGGAATATCAAGTGTCTTTTTTCTCCGTGTGGTAGAAAGTTAGAAATCAATAACAGAAAGAATTTTATAAAATTCACAAACATACTGAAACTAAATAACATGCTCCTGTATAGCCAATGGGTGAAGAGTTTTTAAACTGTAAAACATCTTGAGATAAGCAAAAATGGACAAATAACCAAAACTTATGGGATGCAGTAAAGGCAGTTCTAAAAGGAAAGTTAATAGCAGCAAATGCCTGCACCAAAAACAAAACAAACAAACAAAAAAAAACCTCAAATAAACAAGCTAACATTACACCTCAAGGAACTAGAAAAAGAACAAACTGAGCCCAAAGTTAGCAGAAAAAAGTAAATAAATATCAGAGCAGGAATGAATAGAGACTAGAAAAACAATAGAAAAGAAGATCAACAAAACTAAGAGTTGCTTTTAGTTTGAAAATGAATAAAATCTAAAAACATTTAGGTAGGCAAAGAACAAAAAAGAGATAAGACTCAAATAATATAAAATTAGAAATGGAGGAGAATAAATTACAACTGTCAAAACAGAGGTAATAAAAGATCATAAGAGACTATAAAAAAACTATTTGGCAACAAATTAGATAATCAATAAGAAATGGATAAATTCCTGGACACAGGCAAGCTACTAAGAGTGAATCATGAAGAAACAGAAAGTCCAAAGAGACCAAAAATGAATAAGAAGGTTGAATCAGCAGTAAAAAGTCTCTCATCAAAGAAAAGCCCCATGACCTGATGGCTGAGTTCTATCAAACGTTTAAAGAAGAACTAATACTAGTCCTTCTCAAACTCTTCCAAAAAATCAAAGAAGTGGGAACACTTCCAAGCTGATTTCATGAGGCCAGCATTACCCTCATGCCAAATCCAGATAAGGACACTGCAAGGAAAGAAAATTATAGGCCAATATCCCTGATGAACACAGATACAAAAATTCTCAACAAAGTACCAGCAAACCAAATTCAACAGACATTAAAATCATCATTCACCATCATCAAGTTGGATTTATCCCAGAGATGTAAGGGTGATTTAATATACTCAAATCAATAAACACGATGCAACACAATAACAGAATGAAGAGCAAAACCCTTATGATTATCTCAATAGATGCCAAGCAGGCATTTGACAAATTCAATATTTTTTCATGATAGAAACTCTCAACAAATTAGGTAAAGATGGATTGTACCTCAAACAATAAAGGCCATGTGTGACATCCCACAACTAATATCATCCTAGATGGTGAAATGTTGAAAGCTTTTCGTCTAAGATCAGGAAAGACAAAGATGCCCACTGTTACTATATCTATTCAGCATAGAATTGGATGTCCTAGCCAAGGCAATTAGACAAGAAATAGAGGCATCCAAATAGCAAAAGAAGAAGCAAAATTGTTGTATTTTTTCTGATGACATGACTTTATACATAGAACATCCTAAATGAATCATCAAAAAACTTAAACCTATTAAATGAATAAAGTAAGCCCGTATTTAATGTTGTCAATAGATTCTTGAAAACTGGATTTAAGCAATGTGATCTATAATGAAATCAATTTTTTTCCTCATTGACATTATAAGGCAATGGTGTTGAAGGAAATGACACTATTTGAGGACCTGCTGTATGTGGTTTCACTTACAGTTTCCAAGAACCTACTGACAGCATAGAAGACCTACTGTACAATAAAGTTGCAGCATATGAAATCAATATGTAAAAATCAGTAGCATTTCTACAAATAATGAACTATCTGAAAAAATAAATCAAAATCCCATTTACAACAGCATAAAAAAGATTAAATTACTTAGAAATAAATTTAACCAAGGGCATGGAAGTCTTTACGCAAAACTATAAAACACTGATTAAAAATTGAAGAGACAAAGAGATATTCTGTTTTCATGAACTGGAAGAATTTATAATGTTAAAACATCTATACTAATCCCTGCAATCTACAGCTTTAATGCAATTCATGTTGAAGTTCTGATGGCATTTTTTATAGAAAATTTTTAAAATCCTAAAATATTTGCAAAACCACAAAAGACCTCAAACAACCAAAGCAATCTTGAGGAAAAAAAAAAAAAAGACCTGGAGATATAAAATTACCTGATTTCAAAATATACTGCAAAGCTATAGAAATCAAAATAGCATGTTACTGACATGTATAAACAGATACATAGACCAATGGAATGGACTAGAGAGCCCTAAAATAAATTCATATGTTTATTACAAACTGATTTTCAATAAATGTACCAAGATCATACAATGTAGAAAGGACAGTTTCTTCAAAAAATGGTGCTGGAAGAACTGTGTATCCACATGTAGAAGAATGAAATTGGGGCCTTATCTCATACCATGTACAAAAATCAACTCAACATGGATTCGAGACATAAGATCTGAAACCATGGAACTGCCAGAACTCATGAGGGAAAGCTCCATGACATTGGTCTGAGGAATGATTTTTTTTTTTTTCAAATACGACCTCAAAGGTACAGACAACAAAAGCAAAAATACAAAAATGGGTTTACATTAAACTAAAAAGCTTCTGTAGAGCCAAGAAAACAATCACCAGAGTGAAGAGAAAACCTAGACATTGAGAGAGAATATTCGTAAACCATATATCTGATAAGCAATTGATATAAAAATATATAAGGAATTCAACTCCATAGCAAAATAATAAAAATCATGATTAAAAATGGGCAAAGAACCTGAATAGACATTTCTCAAAAGAAGTTATACAAATGGCCAACAGATATACAAAAAAAAATAATGTTCGACATCACTAATCATCAAGGAAATGCAAATGAAAACCAAAACGAAATATCACCTCACACCTGCTGGAACAGCAAAATAAGCAACACTCTAGTCTATACAGGCCCAAAATCTAACCCAAGCCAGCACCCAAACCATGGAGTGTGATGTAAGACTATGAATTAGAATAGGTAAAGTATTAATAACTAGGAATAGAGGCAGCAGGAGGAGGCCTAAAAAGCGTGGCAGAAAATCACATTTTCTCATAGTGTTGGGAAAGGAGGGCACCACACAGCTATAATTAGAGAAGGACATTTATTGGAGGGGGAATGACATGTCGTTATGGCATCAAGGGTAATGGGATGCTCAAGGAGAGTGGTCTCCTGCATGGGCAGAGGAAATACAGTGCAGCTGAAGATTTGAAGGGGAACAGTGGGTGGTGGCAGATGAGATCCGAAAAGTAGATTGAGACGCTGGATTAGGAAGGCCTTTGTGTAAACCTACTAATATCATACATTTAGACTTTATTGTGGAGGCAAAGACTTTGAGCAGGGGATTTATATTCCCAAATCCTACAATCTGATAACTCTAAAAACAAAAAAATAACAAAACGATGTTAGGAAGTCTCTTTGGAGACCTTACTTTACTTAAGTGTCAAAAAATACATGCTCATTTTTAAAAATTAAACAGAAAATTAATGTATAAAGAAAAATAGATAATGTTTACCTGATGTTCCAGCTGTGCCTCTTGGATAATCCACATTAAAAATTTGTTGTTGTTCCACCTATTCTTTATAATCAAGACATATCAAAATGTGCACGTAAACAGTTTATAAAAATTGGGTTATACTATAGGCATTGACCCAAATTTGTCTTTTTGGGGGTCAATGCCTATAAAATAGTCATTAAAAATAGTAAACTAAAAAATAGTCATTATAAATACTGATAATAGCACCTGATATTTTTGAGCTTTTACTATATACTGATACTATTCTAAAGACTTTATTGGCATTATCTCATTTAAACCTCATTGCAATCTCGCACAATATATACGGTTATTATTTCCATTTTGCGGATAAGGTAACTAGGACTTAGAAAGGTTAAATAATTTTCCTAGGGTCAGCTCACCCCAGCTGGTAGGTAGTGGAGCCCAGCTCTGAATCCGTGCAATTTGATTCATGGCTCATGTCCTGAACTATTATACCAGAAGAACTGATTCTGTCAGCCAGACGGGAAAGGGATGAGAGCTGGAAGTGATTTTGCAACAGTGGAGTTACAGGAAAAGGACATCAATAAAATTTCAGAGGCACAAATCTCTAAGGCCCAGTTATTCACTGGATGTGTGGACTGAGGGAGAGGAGAGGGCTGAAGTCGAACGTTCAGCTTTCTAGCCCTGATGTCTGGGTGACGGGTGGTGATATCAACCAAGAAGAGAAATATGTGAATTGGGACCAGTTTGGGGCAGGTTCAGTTTAGTTGGGGACCATAGAAGAGCCATCTCCCTGCACTGCTGTCAGCTTAAACAAATATTAATAGAAACTTAGTGATGCGTGTGGGAGGAAGTTCCTTTCCCCCTCCCAGTATTTTCTCCCCTTCAAACAGAAAATCATCTTATCTCTTGTTGAAATAGAAAAAAAGAAAATACTTAACTCACTTCCCTTCTTGATTGTTCTGTTAAGATCTGCCCATAACCCCTCCGCCCCCGCAAGCACACATGGTGCCTGTTCTCAGTGTGAAACTCCTCCTGTGGCAGGTTCAGGTCTGACTTTAACCCAAGCGCATTAGAGCTGTTGAAGCAGCCTGCAGTGTTTGTGCTACTTGGCATGTGAGTGGGAAGTTAAATATAATTTTGGATGTATGAGGGGGTTAGAAATCCCAATTTGGAATCAGCCCCAGGACTCCTTCTCCCATCTGATTTTACCAGGAATATGCTAATATTTTGGATCTCATCTTCCTTCTGTGCTTTTCTGAACTTGATGGGGATAGAGAGATGATCAATTATTATACTCAAAACCAAATAGTGGCATACTGAATTTGATGTTTTTATGGGACATTCACATGGAAAGGATGTCCAATGATCATTTCTTAATATAAATGGCAAATATTGGCCCATGAAGAGTCAGAAATATAGTTCTCAAGTCCAAAAGAGATACATGAACAGAGACAGAGTGCAAAGAGAGATGACGAGGGGTTTAAAAATTCATGAATAAGTTGTTTTTAAATATATTCCCTGGGCCATGAGAAAACAGGGGAACTCTAAGTGAATGCATATTTTGAAATGCATACACATTTGTTGATTTATGTTGAACTGACATCTACTGAAACTTATAGGTAATACAGCAATGGTTGATTATCATCTTTTTCTTTCTCCTGTACCATGAGACTTTCTCAGGGCTCATATAAACATATCTCACTGTGGCATTTAGGCAAGTGGGAAGAGAAGGCATTGGTGCAGGTGTCTGAAAATAAATTGCTCTAATACTGTGGCTGTATTAAACTGTCATGAGCAATATTCCCATTGGGCCCACGGATAAAATACTGGCTTCAAACCGTGCCTCATGTCTAGGTGTAGGTCCAGGACTCTAAATGACATCTGGGTTTAGCCAGTTGTTACAGAGGTAAGATGGATGTCTGGGAATTAACTATGCCAACCAAAGACCTCCAAGTGTTGACAGAGATGAAACATGTTGATGGAATGCTACACTTCAGACTGATACATTAAACATGGATTAGCTGGAGAGACAGTGATTCTTGGCAGGGTTTGGCCTAGGTTGATCGCCCTGTTCTCCTTAAAAAAGGGAGGGAATCCCCAAGCTTTCCCAGTGACACGTAGACATGGTCATGTTAGACTGAGCTAGAGGTGAGAAACATCACTTCTAGACCTAGCTTTGTCAATCAGTTCCTTGTGACATATATATGTCTTCCCACCAAGAATGAGAGTTTTAAAATTACTTGATTTCTGTGGAAACTTAGAACTCTAATATACTTGGCTTAAATTAAAATGTGTCTCATTATCAAATAAGTAGGGATTTCAAAAAAAAAAAAAAAAATCTTTGGCCCAGGCTCTGTGGCTCATGCCTGTGATCCCAGCACTGCCTGTAGTCACAGCTACGAGGGAGGCTGAGGAGGAAGGGTTAATTGAGCCTAGAAGTTCAAGGTTATAGTGAGCTATGGTCATGCCACTGCACTCCAGCCTGGGCAACAGAGCAAGATCCTGTTTCTTAAGAAAAAAAAATTTTGTTTAAATCTTTGTTATATTTGGGGCTGTCTTTTCTGTGAGGCTCAGTCTTATTTAGTCACATGAAACTCTATTGTAAAATTTTGCAAATGTTATTTAATTGTGATGATGATGCTGTGGCTACTTAGGAGTGAAAAGTTATGATTACTGCAACTTTCAATGGCTGAAAAGGTTTCTTTTATTTTTAATGTAAAATATGTTATATCTGCTACTGCTTTACAGCTTGCAAAGTAAAACTATCACTTTCACAAAGATTATCTTGTTGACCCTTGGCTTTCTAATGCACTTAGGATTAAACCTAAAATTCTTAAAATACCTGAAGGCTTTACACAATCTGGCCCCAGCCTCATTATTCAGTTTCCACTAGTGCTACTCTCTCCTTTGATCAGGAAACTTCAGCCTCTTGGGATCTCCAACATATCATACCCTTTACCCCCTCTGAGTTTTTGCAAATGATCGTTGTTAACAACCCCACCCTTTTCCATCCATTCTCACAGCCTTTCTGTAACTAACTCTTACAGTATTAGTCCACTCATGCGTGGTTACACCAGAAGAACAAACCCCCAAATCTCAGTGGTTGACAATAATAATGTTAAGTTTCTCCATCCTGTTTTGACTTTTAAACAGCCTTCTTAAGGACCCTGGGAAAGGTATTCCTTTCATAGACCTTTCTCCTTCATCTGTAAAATGGGTTAATGGTATCTACCCTTCTTATGTTGTAGATCTTTCCACTGCAGTTAGATTACAGTCCAGACTCCTAAGCACAGCCTGTGTGACTTGCCGCCAGTCCAGAGCTCTGGCCTTATAGAGAATCCTTTCCCTTTTCTTCACGCTGCTCCCATTACAGTTATCTCCTTCTGGTTCTTTGGAAGAAGCCTACTCTCAGTGTCATATGACATTCCATAATCCTGGCATGTTTTTACCCCTGGTCCACAACTAACTAGTTCTTAACCTCCAGGTCCTAGCATAAAGCATCCTCTCTCAGAGAAGCCTTTTGAGTTTCCTAATTTAAAAATAAGAGCTTCACTCGTCCTAGGAGGTAATTATTTTCTGACATAGGAAGAAGCAGTAAGTTTAGTGGTTAACAATGAAGGCTTTGGAGTCAGACTGCCTGGGTTTGAATCCCAGCTCTCAAACCTACAGCAGCCCCTACCCCGATCCCTGAAGAACACACTCCAAGACCCTCAGTGCATGCCCACACCACAAATAGTATCAAACCTAATTTCCGTCAATTGGAATATGTTTCTGCTTCTGTTTTCCACCCACAAATCTAATAGCTTTTCCATCTTAACTGAAAACTTACGCAATGTGGCCATAATTGTTACAGTTTGAGGTGTGACAGGAAAACCAGCACAAATTTCTTTTTCCTTTTTCACAATTTCACAGATAGAAGATTCATTCTTACCATAGGTCTTAGCAACCTCAGCATATGATTGTTTTTTCTTCCCTTATTGAGAACTTTCACCTTTTACTTAAAGGAAGCACACTATGGCTTCTCCTTGGCATATCCAAATTGCCAGGAACACTGTTCTTGTGCTTTGGGCCATTAGTAAATAAAATAAGGATTCCTTGAACACAAGTACTGCAATACTGCAACAGTCAATCTGGTAACCAGGGTGGCTACTGAGTGAAACCGGCAGGTAGGGTCAAAAACATGCTCTGTTGGACAAAGAGATGATTCATGTCCCAGGCAGGATGGAACAGAATGGCGCAAGATGGCTCAAGATTTCATCACATTACTCAGAACAGTGTACACTTTAAAACTTAGGAATTGCTTTTTTTCTGGTATTTTCCATCTAATGTTTTCTAGCCATAGTTTTACTGTGGTTACAAAGCAAAATCATAGACTGGGGGGACTACTGTACTTACAAACTCAAGGCAATAGAAAGGGTAAGAAAAGGGTAAAAAGAGGCAATTTAGGGGACTGGCCTTCAGGTGTTCCTAGTGCTTATGCTGGTGAGGAGGGCATGGGTGTGGCAAGGGGAGCCCAGGGCCTGGCAGAGCTCTCAGAGCTGTAGAACTGAAGGACGTTTTTGACAGGTCTCTTGTCCATTCCCAGCCTTCAAGAAGATGAAAATCTGGAACGGAGGAATGCGTAGTGTCTGCATGAAGGTCTCTGGGGACATACTCTACACCTACTGTGCCTGACTTAAAAACTATTAATACATTCTTTCTTCCTCCTTTCTAACTGCAGTCTCTCTTGCTTCACTTAATCCTATTTTGTCTGACAATCATACAGACAATCTGACCAACACACTGCTCCCAAAATGATTCTCCCTGGCAAAGCTGCCAGGACCAGCATAGAGGCTGCAACGCTATAGTCACAGCGAAGCTAGAGAGGCCGCTCCGGTGGCAAAAGGCACTAAGCTACTTGGCTTTTTTATTAACACTAGTATATAAAGGTTGCCAGCAGAAAGCCCTCGTCATAACAGCCAACTGCTCCTAAGCGCTGAGCCCTTAATGAAACCCCATCCTCCTCCCCAGAGGGAGGGAAGAATTGTTGGTTTTCTCTCTCAATTATTTTTCCAGTCTATTAAATTGTCACACCCCCCGTGTCTCTGTGAGAGTTGGGTGTCCTCATAGCTCATCTCCTAGAGATAGGAACAGTGCTGCCAGAGGAGATGTCTCCTGAGTGTGTTTCACCATCACCAGAGGAAAGAAAGTGACGATGGAAAAGCTCAAAAGCAGCAGCAGTAGACGTCCTGGAGAGATTTATGAGACACGCAACAAGCGGAACGAGAATGTTTGTGCCACTGGGTTATATAAAATATGCAATTTTAATCCACTAAGCAGTTTATCTTTTCACGCAGCTTAGTTTGCTGGGATAATTACCTTCCTGAGCAGTCCATGTCATGTACGAGGCAAAGTGTGTGGAAAATACACAAATCTGTGTGTACTGTTGGAAAATATGGCAGAGGAAGGATTAACTCCAATGTTGGAAAACACTCTGTAGACAATTAATGCAGGAAGTTTGCTGAAAGTTTCTCTTCTGTCCTCAGCAAAATTGTTAAGCTTTATTTTCTCTTAAGGATAACAACAGCTAATGAAGCCCTTACCATACTTTAGGTACTGTGCTAAGTATTTTTCAAGAGCCACAGAGGTTCAGAGAGATCATGTAATTTACCCAAAGACAGGCTGTTGAGGGTATGCCTGGGCATAGATTTAAGCCCAAGCAGTCTTCCCCAGAGCCTGCATCTTTTTTCTAGACATGAGCCTTCTACACTGAATGCTTTCGAAGACCAACACCTTCACCAGTGTGTTAGGCCATTTTCCCTCTTGCCTAATAGACACAACTCTAGCAGTTTTCCCCACTCTCTCCTGAAACACTGATTTTCCTCTATCTATTAGATCTTTCCTACCAGTGTGCACAAATGCCATAGTTTCTTCCATCTTAAAGAACCGCTGCTGACTCCATCTCACCCCCAGTTACCTCCCTATTTTTCTGCCCACCCCCCTTTATAGCAAAGCTGCTTGAGACTTATTTATACTTATTGTTTCCAATTCCTCTCTTCTAAATCTCTCCTGATCCCACTCCACTGAGGCTTTTATCCCATTTCAAACACTTTTCCTCTAACAGTCACCTGACATCTTCATGGAGAAGTATTTCACAATTTATTCCTAGGACTTCTTTTTTTCTGTCTACATTCACTGCCTTGTGCCAATGACTCCAGAATTTCTATCACTACCTTAAACCCTCCCCAATATCCATCTTATTTCATATCTTCACTTGGATGGCTAATAGCCATCTCAAACTCAATGTATCTCAAACTGATCTACTCAGCCAAATGCAATCCATCTGTAATTATCCACATCTTAGTTGATAGCAACTCCATCTTTCTAGTTGCTGAAGCCAAAACCATAAACTCATTTTTGACTCCTCTATTTCTTTCATGCTTCACATGTAATATTTCTGGAAATCTCATTGGCTCTGTCTTCACTGTATATCTAGACTCTTACAGCTACTCACCCTCTACTGATACCACCCTGATCCATGTCAACATCATATTTTACCTGGATTATTGCAATTGCCTCCTTAGATGCCTGTTTCCTCAACTCCTACATCCCACATCCTCGTCTTAATACATAAGCCATAATGATACTTTAAACTTGCTAGTCAGATCATGTCATTCCTTTGCTGAAAACACTGCAGTCGTTCTCCATAGAACTCAAACACAAAGTCCCTGTAAAAGTCTGTAAGGCCCTACATGATGTGTCCCGTGTCTCCTCTCAATCTCTGACCTTATCTATGAGTCACTCTGATTTAGACGTAACGTCCTCTTTGCTGTGTCTCCTGGTTTTCTCTCTGCTTGGAATACTCTTTATCTAGATACCCACATGGTTTGCTCTCATTTCCTCTTTCAGGTCTTTGCTCAAATGGCTCTTTCTCAATGATGCCTTCTCTAACTACTATATTTTAAATTGTCCTCCACCATATGCATGTGTATAATCTATTCTCCTTCCCTGTATTATATTCTCTATACTATTTATTGTCCTTTAATATATTACATAATTTACTTATATATATATATATATATATATATATATATATATATTTACTATCTGCTTCCCTTACTAGGATACAAATTCCTTGAAAACAGTTTTTCCAGTTTTCTTCACTGCTGTATCCTGCAGCTCAGAACAGTGCTGGAAACATGGCTAAGTGACCATTTGTTAAATGAATGAATAAGTCTTAATAGTTACTACCTAGAGAGTGGTGGAAATGACATCACAGTCATAGATATCCAGCTTCCAAGTGGGTTGATGTGCTGCCCCGCATTAGTATTAGAAACTGTTACTAAAACCCCATAAAGTTATAATGTTTACATTTACTTATGAGATGCAGTAGTAGAGTGTGGGCTTATATGCATGTTCCTGAAGCCAGATGACTCGGGTATGGATTCTATTATACCTCTGGCACTTGCTAGCACTTTGAATAAGTTTCTAAAACTTTTCATATCTCATTTTTTTTCCTCATCAGCAAAATGATAGTAATAATTTTACCCAAGAGGGTTCTTGCAGAGGTTCAATAAGTCACTATACACACTATACACTAGATCAGTCCCTGCCTCAGGGCTTAAACCAGCACTATATAAATGGTATTATAATAACAATGATAATGACAACGATAACATTTCTATTAAGATAATTCAAAAACTCTGAAAACTCTTCCATTTTTAAATCAATAAAATGTGTGCTATACCCTATGAAATGCATCTTAGTGACATTATATTAAGGAGACAACATCTATCACAAAATGACCCATGAGCATAATAATTTTATAACAGCAACTAACATTTCTTGAGCACTTACCAAGTGCTAGGACTGTTTTAGTCACTTTACATGTATTTAAAGATCTAGAAATGGAGGACGGACTAATTAATATCACAAAGCTATTAAATGATGAAGTTAGAATACAAACCTGATGATTTGCATAACTATTGTAATAGAAGAAAAATGCTTCTGCTGAAGATTACTAATGTATAAAGGGACATATTCAATTCACTGCCTAAAGAATTTGTGTTACTGAAAACAACCAGGATGGGTTACAAGTGCAGCACATCTATAGGCACTCAGATATAATCCTCTAAGCTTTTCAAGTGCAGTAGTTCTCAAACAATTGTAGGATAGGTCTTGAATAATTTTTCCTCCTGGTAAAGTACAGAAATTTGAAAATGATTTAGAGTGAATGCAAGGTTATCACTGAAATTATGCCATTCCTCCTATGATATGCTTTCTAAGCAGGGAGGAAAAAGTCATAGTTACAACTAGGATGTTGAGAATTACACTTAATGGCATCTCCATTACAACAATTCTTAGCGAATGATTATTGGTATGTAATTAATAGTTGTGATTACTGTAGCACTTATAAGATATGGTTATATAGTTATATCCATTTTTGAGGTTTCATCAAGATCTGGGTGTATGCATGGGAAACTGTCACTTATTAGAGCAGCATGTGTTGCATACGTTACAGCAAAAGATGGGATTGAGACCACCTGAACTAGATGACAAAATTGCCTAGTTAAGTCTGCTCTCTGCACTATGCAAATTTGATATTTAGTTGAAGAAACATAAAGTGCTTACTGTAATGCCGGTTCAGAGAAAGGAGAGATCATAGCCGAGTGGTGGCCCGTGAAGAGTTTGTCATTAGGGTTTGTGCTAAACCCAGTCACAGTAAAAGGAATTGATGGGCAGAGGGAGCCTAGGTGCCTCCATAGTCACAGGGCAAGAGTTAGTCACTCACTAAGATGTATTTCAGCTAGACTCATGCCTTCAGCAAGAGTGAAGTCTGAGCCCAGGTCTCTTGCTCCTGGGAAGCCCCCATCTGTCCCCGTTTTTCCCACCTCCCACATGCATCACCTGTGATGACTGTCACCACAATAAACCCAGGACTCCGTGCGAATCCATCATTCTCTGGCCACTAATAACCTACATGACTCTGTATATCACTGTTGCTGACCTCGGCTCGTACTCCTTCCTCACATCCTGCAACCATCTCATGTCCTGTGGGATTCTCCCACAAATTCCCCATACCTTTAGTATCTTCAAGAAATACTCATCACCTTCATCCTGGAAGACACTGCTACTCCTGAGGCCCTCTCACTGTGGGCTTTCTCTCCCCCACATCTCTCCTTCTAGGGCCTGAGGGAGGGCAAGTGTCCTCCTTGCTCTCTGTTGCTACTTCTAGACTCATCTTTGTCTTTACTGTCTAAAAACCCACTTGAATCTCATACTGAGCTCAAATACATATCATCTCTTCCTTACTCTTTATTCCTTAAAGATTTTGGTTCAGTGTCTTTCCCTATTTAATCCTTCCTCTGGACTAATTTCTAGTTAACTCAAAATTCATCACAGGGGATTGTTCAACACACTGGCCTGTTAATTCCCCAACTGTTTCCTTCTCCAATCTTTTTCTCTTACCCATTACCTACCTTATCATTAGCAATAACCATAAGTCCTCTGTAATCCCATTTTCAAACATTTCATTCACAAACCACCATCTCCCATCTCTCCAGCTCATCTCATTTACTAACCTGATTCCAACATTCTGTTGAGCCCACAATCTAAAGTCCTTGCTCTTAGTAAAGTCGTTCTGTTTGGTTTTGTCACTGTGTGCCTACCTAGTTTCACTGGTTCCATAGAAGAAGTACATTAGAAGTTGAAGACTAAGGACATTAAAAAAATGCAGAGTAAGGATGTCTCAGAGTCCTCTCCTCTATATAAGCAACAAGAATGCTAGAATATATTGTCAGAATCAACTTTTTCTGAACTGTGAAAATTAATTAAAGACTATAAAAACCCTGGGAATGTTTATTTAAGAAAAAAACAGCCTAATGTAGATATGATCAGTGAGCATCGTAGCATCGCCTCCACCACAATAGCCTGCAAAAGACCAGAACCCTTCAAGAGTTCCTTGCCTAGGCCAATGTACAGACATGAGATGTAGTCTATACAAAGAAAATGTATTTGCAAATAGTGAAACTTCAGAAATAGGTGAAAGCTTTAGCACAAAATGAATAAAGTAGAATTTTAGAAGGAAAAAAAAAAAAAAAAAAAAAGACCAGAACCCTGGCAACCACTGGAGGGAGGAGAATGGGCTAGAGCTCCTTCAGAGTCCCATTATCAGAGAATTGTCATTATTTGACTTCTTCGGTGGTTTCCTAGAAGACCTCACTAGCAGGGCTTTCGTTATTAACCTAACATGGAGCTCAATATCTGAGGCAGTCCATAACAAATAATAGGCTGATAAAAAGCTTAAGGAAATCTCAATGAGACACCATAAGGGGACTTTGAAAAGCTCTGACATATTTCAGAGAATCTAGAAGGTCGTACACATGCACATAGGGCTGTGAAAATCCTCAGGGCTATGAAAATGCTCTGGAAACACCTGAGAAGGCTCTAAGCTCTTACCTTGGGCTAACTTTTGAGGCTCTATAGCAGCAGGAAGTAAAGGCTAAGTCAGGGTTGTTGCCTGGCAGAATGTTGAAGATGTGCCCCAATATTTTTGCAAAGCTCCTCAGTACTGACTTTGGGGAACTTACCGGTTGCAGGCATTTCAGGAAATCTCTATCCATTCATTATCTGACAACTGATCTAACTAAGTAGTACTTTCAGTAGTCATACAACAAACAGCAAACCCTGGGTAAAAGGGAGAATCTGATTTCTAGAGTTGCTATATTATTTAAAATTTTCAGTTTTCAACAACAACAGAAAATAGTATAAGACATTCAACAGTACAAGAAACTAGGGCCCATACACAGAAGAAAAGGTATTTAACATACAACGTTCCTGAGAAAGTCCAGATATTGGACTTACTAGACAAATAGTTTAAAGTTGCTACTTATGTTCAAAAAAAGTAAAATAAGCATGTCTAAAGAAATAAAAGGAGTATGAGAATAATGTTTTACTCAAAGAATATCAATAAAAAAGTTCACACATATATACAATGGAAATGGAAAAATACAATAACTGAAAAATTTTTAAAAAATCGCCAGATGGCTTCAACATCAGATTTGAGCAGGCAAGAATAGAATCAGTGAATTTGAAGTAGGTCAATTCAGACTATCTTGTCTGAGACACAATGAGGAAAAAAATAAACAGAGCCTCAGAGACCTGTGAGCTCCATCAAGTATACTAACCTACACATAATGGAAATCATGAGAGGGAGAAAAACTTGGGGGAAAAAAGGCTAAAAACATATCTGAGAAGTTCAAGGAACTCCAAACAGGATACATTCAGAGACACATGCTCAGACACATAGCAACTGAACTGCTGAAAGACAAAAAGAAAATCACAAAAGCATCAAAAGAGAAGAACCTGACCATGTAACAGGGGAGCTCAGTAAGCATAACAGTTGATTTGCCACCAGATGTCATGGGGACCAGAAGACTGAGGAATGACAACTGTCAGCCCAAAAGTTTACATCTAAGCAAACTATCCTTCCAAAATAAAAAGAAATGTGCACATTCTCAGATGAACAAAAACTGAGAGAATTCATCACTGACTTGACCTGTCCTATAAAAAATTATTAAGGGAGTTTTTCAAGCCGAAGTGCAAAAACACTAGAAAGTAACTCTAACCCACATGAATGAAGACAACTGGTAAAAGTAACTACGTATGTAAATATAAAAGACAGTATATATTTTTGCTTGTACTCTTTTTATTCTATCTGATTTAAAAGAAAACTGCGTAAGGCAATAAATATAATTTTGTGTTGAGCATATGATGTATAAAGAAGTTATTTTTACAATAGCACAAAGGAGGGGGATGAACTGAAGCTATATAGGAGCAGTTTTTTTGGTATGCTATTGAAATTGAATTTGATTAATATAAACTAGATTGTTTCAGATTAAGATGATAGCTATAATCTCCAAGGTAACCACTAAGACAATAACTCAAAAGAAACAAGATTAAAATGGTACATCAGAAAATATCCATTTAACACAAAAAAGGCAATAATGGAAGAGAAGGGGAATATGAGATACATAATAAGTATGGAAAATAAATATTAAAATGTCAGATAAGGTAAATGTCTTATTTGTTAATAAATCCTACCTTATCAGTAATCCACTGAATATAAATGTATTATGTTCTCAAATTGAGAAATGGAGACTAGCAAAATAGATTAAAAGAAACCATGATGCCACTACATGTTGTCTACAGGCATATGCTTTGATCAAACACACAAATAGGTTAAAAGGGAAAGTATGCAAAAAGAAACACCAGGCAAGCAATAGCCAAAAACGAGCTCGAGTGGCTATACTCCAGTTCTTTTTTAGGTATCACACAAAATAGATTTTAAGACAAGTTACTGGAGATAAATAACAATAGTTTTTTTAAATGATGAGAGTCAATTTATCAAGAATACACAACAATTATAAATATATAGTCACCTAACAAGCTCCAAAATACATGAAATGAAAACATACAGAATTAAAAGGAATAAAAAAATACAGTAATTACAGTAATAATAATAATAGTTAAAATCTCTGTCTTAATTTAAGTGATGGATAGAACTAGAATATCAAGAAAGAAACAGAAGACTTGAACAACAATATAAACCAACTAACCATTAAAGTCTCTATCAAATACTCCACCCAACAATAGTAGAATAAATATTCTTCTCCAGTGCTTCTGGAATATTTTCCAGAATAGACCCTATGTTAGTCCACCAAGTAAGTTTCAATTAATTTGAAATGATTTAAATCACAAAAGGTATGTCTCCAAGTATAATGGAATCAGTAACAGAAGGAAATTTGGAAAATTGGAAAATTCAAAAATATGTGTAAATCGAACAGTATACTTCCAAATAGCAAATGGGTCAAGGAAGAAATCACAAGGGAAATTAGAAAACACTTCAAGATGAATGTAAACAACAGCATAGCACAATTTATAGGATGCACCTAAAGTAATGCTTAGAGGGAAATTTGTATCTGTAAATGACTCAAGTTTTAAAAAACTTCTCTGAAGAAGATATACAAATGGCCAATAAGCCACGAATAGATGCTCATCTTTGTCATTCATTAGGGAAATGCAAATAAAAACCACAATGAGATATCACTTCATACACAGAGGATAAAATACATTTTAAAAAAAGATAACAGGTGTTGGAGAGGATGTGGAGAAATTGGAAAGCTCATACACTGTGGGTAAAAATGTAAAATACTGCTGCCAGTTTGGAGAGCGGTTTGGCAGTTCCTCAATGGGCTAAACATAGTGTTACCAGAATGACCCAGATATTTTACTTCTAGCTGTCTACTTCAGAGAAATGAAAACAAATGTCCACACAAAAACTTATATGTTCACAGCAACGTTATTCATAATGGCCAAAAAGTGGAAAGAGATCAATGACCGTAACTAATAAATGGATAAGCAAAATATAGTTATTGGTACAATGGAAAATCAGCCATATGAAGGGTTGAAGTACTACTAGTTCATGCATGACATGGATGAATTTTGAAGACATTATCCTAAGTGAATGAAGCCAGACACAAAAGGCCATTCATTTTATGATTCTATTTTTTATTAAATGTACTGAATAGGTAAATCCATAGGAACAAAAAGTAGATTAGTGTCTGCCAGGGGCTGAGGAGTAGGAGAAATGGAGAGTGACTGCTAATGGGTCTGAGATTTCTTTTTGGGGTGATGAAAATACTCTGAAATTAGTGATAATTGAATGCACTGCTTTGTGAATATTCTAAAAGCCACTGACTTGTAAACTTTAAAAGGGTAAATCTTGTGGTATATCAACTATATCTCAAATGAAAGTAAAATGTTAGGTCAGAAATGAAAATATTAACCTGGTTAGGAAAATTATAAAAGACTATCACTAGGGTGCATTCATAAGGAAGATAGATCATGAACGCTTTGCAAACAGGAGACATTTTCATAGGCTTGGAATGAGGGAACAAAGGCAGGAAAGCGTGAAGTATGAATCAGAAATTAATGCTTCTCTCTTTGGCTGCAAGGTGATATTGGGAATGAGATTAGAGTGGTTATTTGTGGCCAGGTGAGAGAGGAACAATATTGGATGTCTAAGTATGTTGCAGGCCAACTGTGTATGACCCTGGCTTTAGAATAAAATTATGGAGTACATAAAATGTGCTCCATGATGGTATCGAATTTTGCTTGCATTACTCTTCACTGTGTACATCTAGTATTGTCTCATTGTGAGTTTTCCAAGCCAGAGAGTAAAGGACCCAAAGTCAAAATTGCTCTCAAATCATAAAATGTAGACAGTCTCCTGGTTCTATATAATTATGAAGTTAGATCTATACTTCAAATTCCAGAATAGCTTTCCAGGGCAGAACTTAGGCATCTCCAATGATAAGTCTGAGCCATGTTCCCCAACACTAAAGGAAGCCTACAGTTGACAGCAAAGCACATTTCCCTAAAATGGACTCAAGTCAAATTAATGATTGGTTTATAGTTCAGTTTATAGTTTAGAGAACCAAAATATTCCCCCCCATAACAATTTATAGCTTCGTTGGCTGCCTAGAAGGCTTTCCTATAACCCATGAGAAGGGAGAGATGATGATAAAGAAAGATTTAATTTGTTTTTCTATCTGCACAAGATCTGTATTTGAGATACATCTTAATGTTCAGCTCTCAAGCTGGCAGGCATACCTGTAAAATAGCTATTACATTGATAGAAACTCTGATGTCATTTAGTCTATTCTGCTTTTAAGCAGAATGACACATATACAACCTTGATTGTCTAAATTTATCCGTCTTTTTTCATCTACTCTACATCTCTCTACCACCCCATCTTCAGGAAGTAGCTCTGTATTCTTTAACCAACGTATTCTGTCATCTTTTAAAACAGCCTTGGAAAGACTGAATTCATGGTGCTCATCTTTAGAGGGAGTCATATGGGGCCCACTTGGGTCTCGTTCCTCTCGTATTCCTTTATTGGGTCTGATAAAGAGAGCTAGGAGTCACTCCTTCCTCCATTTCTCACACTCTATCCCCAAATCACAACTCTTCCTACGTGGGGCTCTCAGAACAAACAGTGGACATGGCATCTTCTGTTATTCTTATCAATGCTTGGGTTATATGGGGCAATCTGTGCCAATGAGTCTATGTGCTTTTCAACTAATCTGTAAGCTTTTGACCTTATGGTGAAGTTATAATTTTGAAAATTCCTCTTTACCTTTTAAATTTTACCTTCACCTCTCTTCTAAGATGACTCACTTTCCAAATTCATTTATTTCTCCAGCTCCCTCTCTCATTCTGTCCATCTCAAACGGCCATCTGGGGAAAAAAAAATAACATATGACAGATTGCAGAAATAACTCAGTGGTCTGAAGGCTGTGCTGATGGTTTGTGAGAATAACCCCATCCAACTAAAAACCTGTCCCTGGTGGTGACACTTTTTCTGGCACCTGCTTCTGCTTTGGTTTCATAGATTAACGTTCTAATGAGCCTTTACTCAGGTCTGTGATCTGTGCTTTGCCTCTTGGCTGCCACTTTGGGAGAGAAAGTAGGAGATGATGGATTCACAGAGAAATTCATATTACATGGGCTCATTTATCAGCTTTCCACTAATGACTTAATATCTTAGCCCCATTGCAAATGCAGCTTCCTCCTTAAAGTCATCCCTGATATTGCAACTTGGAATTAGATTTTTTTTTATTTTCTCCTCTAAGTACTAATTGTACATCATCTGAACTTCTACAGGTATTTATAACTATAACAAAGGAAGAATGTAATTTGTGGGCATCTATTACAAGTTTCTTGAGGACAAGGTTAACATCTAAATGAGATCTCTATCCCCATAGTGGTTAATACAGCATTTTTCACATTATAGTTAATAAGGCCATTTGTTGATGGATAGATGTATAAGTTAAAGAAAAGGAGGAAGGAGCAGGAATCAGTTCATTGACAACTGATTCTATAGTAAAGGAATAAGGAATAATAGGATAGAGTCAATCTTGAGAAAGAAAGGTCATTAGTGCTAAAGTCAAATTTTAGGCCCAGAGGACCTTGGGTAGAGACCTGTGATACTAATAATTTAACTGAAGACAGGAGAAAGACAATTTTATCCAACCACCTGGAGAAGCCAGCAGCTTGGCTGGCCAGTCTTAGTTCTGAATCTGTAGGTTATAGCTACTAAGGCACAAACAAAAAGAAAAATATTTATCAGCCACTTATTATATACCAGACACTATGATTATTAACTAATGCCTGACCTCATTCATTCACTCTCATTTTCTTATTTGTTTTCAGTAGAAAGAGAGTTACATTCTTATTCTAATCAATACTGGGACTATTACTTCAAAATAGTTCTGCTCATCATCTGAAAACTTTAAATATAAAAAGTTAGTAATGCAAGAGGTTTATTGAGGTGGTAGGGTTTTTATTCTGTGAAGGATAAAAAGTAGAAGAAATAAGATTGGATAGATCTGATGAATCTTGGCCAACCTAACAGGGAAACATAGTGCAAAGAAGTGACCCACACTGGGCAGAAATGGCCAAACTCTGATAGCCCCATTGTGCTCAGTCGTTGGCTGGGGATGCTTAGAAGCGAAGTGGCCTCAGCTGGAAAGATGAAGCAGAGCCTGATGAGACTAATGTCTGGAGGGTATCAGCTAATTGCATTTCTTGGAGTTGAACAGCAAGTTCTTTAAGAGTGATCCAGGTGGCACACCTCCAAAGCTGTCATACCTTACATGTGATCTTAATTGATGTAGACATTCCCAATGGCATCATGCTTGACTGATCTTAGTGTAGTGCCTCATGGATTTGTAGAGCATCATACCTGGAAGTGACCCTGGAAACCATCCAGTCCAATCATTTATAAAACGCATTCCAGGTAGTCCCAGTTTTCCCTCAAAGATGCCTCCTGGATCATTGTAGGAATTAGAAAACGAGAGACAAGAGCCAGGACTCAGACTCCTGTAACCCTCCTTAGAAACATAGTGTCTTTATGTTCTGTGCTAGAGATGTGGGCTCCCATTCAATGTTCCATTTAAAAGGTAGCTTCTGCTACCAAAAAATGAAAAAGTATAAAAAATCATTGATGTTATTCAGCAGCTCACACCCTGTGTGGTAGGAAAATTCCAGGGGTTTATAACTTTATAGAGCTAGCTTTACAGTAGGTACCAAGAACTACACATAACTCAAAGCCAGTCTTGTCTACACCATAGCCCCACACTCGGGAATAGACATTGTAGAGGGAAACCTAGAGACTAATGGGGGAGAGTCAGGTTGAGAGAAGGGAAGAGAGTTCCTCAAAGTCACATGGTAACTAGGGGCAGGAATAGGACCAATGGCCTGACTCCCAATGCAGTATTCTTTTCACTCTGCCATTATGCCCCTATGATTGAGCTAGACCCAGACGAAACTCAGAAAGTACAACAGATGCTACTGAGGGAGAAGGATTATCAAAGATCATTGACCTCCATGTGAAAAAATTAAAATAGATACGTTGTAGGGATATCTGCACTTCCATGTTCATTTCAACATTATTTACAAAGCCAAGATACAGAAGCCATCTAAGTGTCCATCAATGGATGAATGGATAAAGAAAATGAGTGATATATCCATATGTACATACATACATATATATATAATTGTACACAGCTTTTAAAAAAGAACAAAATTCTGTCATTCAAGATAACATGGGTGAAACTGGAGGATGTTATGTTAAGAGAAATAAGCCAGTCACAGAAAGATAAATACTATATGATTTCACTTATATGTGAAATCTAAAAAAGTTGATCACACAGAAGCAAAGAGTAGAAAGGTGGTTAACCAGAAACTGGTGGAGGAGAAAGAGGGATGGGAAAATGGAAGATGTTGATCAAAGGGTATTTCAGTTAGACTAGAGGAATAACTTTTAGTGATCTATTGCACTGCACGGTGACCACAGTTAATGTATCATATATTTCAACACTGCTAATAGTTTTTCATGTCCTCACCATAAAAAAATAACTTGATGAGGCGATGGATTTGTTAATTAGCTTGATAGAATCTTTCATAGTGTCTGCATAGATCAAAACATCACATACCCTATAAATATGCACAATTGTTATTGGTCAATTAAAATTAATAAAAAAGTTCTCATCCAAGCCCATGGAATAGAATCCTTTTTTTACACAAAAGTTCATGAGGAGCCACAATATAGTGAACAAATAAAAGCTGGGCTGCTCTGAGTATGATTGAGGTTAGGGGTTACTTGGAATCAGAGGCATCCCACCGTATTTAGACTTTCTCTCACTTCTCTTCCCACACTATATGGTCATCCCTGAACCTCTAAGTGACATGACTTAATAAAGAGAAATGTACCCAGACTAAGAACAGCACAGCTACTTGCAGTGTTATAAGTGGATTAGTCATAAAATAAGCTGACTCATCATTCCAGCTCACTCTGATAAGACGCTGCCTTTGCAGGCAACTCTATCCTTTAAAACCAGAAATTTTGGAAACAGAAAATTTGGGGCTTGGAATTTATTCCCTCTTGTGCCATAAGTTTGAGCCTGACCGCAGCCGCTGATTAGAAAGTATCCATGGGGTTTAGGTCAAGCTTAGGAAATTTATTTCCCCACATAAACTAATACGGAGGAAAACCTGCTATCACTCTGGAGCAGTTGATGCTACAAATCAGCCAACTGACAAAGCAATTTACATCTGTCGATGGCCCACTGCCTTCTTGGAGCAGGTAATGGGCTTTCGGCTCGCTAAGGTGGCAAGAAGTGCCACATTTCGGAATGAATTCAATTATCTGCTGAAATGTATATTACATTCTGACTCCCCCATCTCTACTGTGTGGAAAGAATTTAAATTCTCCTCTCTCGTCTTATTAACAGGGTGGATTGGTGATCATTCCTGAGAATGAGCCCCTTTTCAGAGGGTGGTATTACACAGCTCTGGAAATCACAAAAGCAGTTCTTCAGGCCACAGTGAGGCCCTTCCCCTCGGCTTCCCATTGGCTGCCGTCCCCTCTGCCTGCCTGACCACTCCCACCTGCTCCGGAGGCTGAGCTGCCTCAATCTCACCCATCTCACTGCTCCTGTTGGCTGCTCCAGAGACACACTCGGGGAAATCATATTTGGAGCTGCTCAGTCTCTTGAATCAGAAAATCTGATTAGATTTCCACACCTTCCAAATACAATACTGAATGTGGTCGGTCAAACAAATCACTGGGCACTTTTAACCAGTCATTTCAGGGAGAAGTTCCCAGCGCCCTGGGCTGCAGCGGCCTTCCAGGAAGGCTCTTGGAGAAGCGGCCAAGCCTGTCTGGGCCTGGGCTGAGCTGGATGTGTGGTCGAGGACAAAGCAAGTACAATTTCAGGGCGCTTCGCAGTTTACAAAGCACCTTCATGCTCATGATTTTATTTGAGCTTCTAAACAAATTTATGAGGTAAGGCTAAAAGGAGGTGTTCTTATATCTATATTCTAGGTTTTTTTTTTTTTTTTTTTTTAAATTGAGTTCACATAGTGGCTGACCCAGTTCCATGCACTAATAGGCAAAGCTGAGACACAAAGCAGGGTTTTGTGATTCCAAGTCCTATGTTTTTAGCATTTTCCTGGACAACGCTAAACACCCGCAATCATCAGTAACGGCAGCAGAGAGCATTTCATGAAGTCCTGTGTGCCAGGGGCTCTGTACAGTGCCTTTCCTGTGTTATCTTCACAGTCACCCTGTGCGATAAGTACCAGTATGTGCCTGTTAAGCACAGTAGAGCTCAGAATGACTGTAACTTGTCTAAGGTTACCTGTCTCCATGCCGCAGCACTCTTACTAAGATGCTAGCCCGTCTTCCCTTAGGCCACTGAAACTTCCTAAACCTCAGAGAAATTGGCTTGATCCACACCTGCAATTTCTCAGTTCTACCCTTAAACATTACATAACTTTGGGAGGGTCTCACACTCCCAGCAGCCCCTAAAAGGATACCTCCTTACAAGGCTGGGGAGGTGATAAAAGGTAACCATGGAAATATGGTTATAATTCCACTTTAGGTAAACAGTCAGCAAATGTTAGTAATAAGACAGGAATCTTTCTACATTAAAAAAAGAATACTATCCTTAGCATCTTATCCCTTCCTTCATTTTTCCCTCATCCCTACAAACATCTACTTAGGTGATATTGCCACAAACACTGAGGGGCAGTTAGAACCTTAGAAATACTATGTTGTGTCCCTTTGATTTGTGTGATGCACGGTTGAACCCTTCTATTGCTTAAGAAACCCCTTGCATTCTAAAATGTTAGAGGATGAGGCAGGAGAATGGGAAAGGAGAAAGAAAAGCAATTTCAGAAGAGGATAAAGGGGAAAGGTGAATGCTCAGTGTTCTCACAGCTGTCTGTTTTGGCATTTTGAGTGAGGTGAGGGTTCAGGGGGATGCTGGAGGAAAAGGTGGCTCGAACTGAGCGCATCATGGGAACTGGAACCATCCGTCTCATCCAGTTTTGTTTTATTCCAGAAAGCGGAGCAGGAAGTAAGTTGGGAAAATGACTGTCGTGATTCATAACTCTTTTGTAATGAGACTTTAAAGAGATCAAACTTGAGGATGAGGCTTCCTGCCTCTGGGTGCCCTTCCTTTCCTTTCCTTGTTACCTGTCCAAGTCTCCTGCCTCCTTCAGGGTCTTCCAATGCCAAGAAAACCTCCCTAACTTTCTATCCATTCAGAAATCACGATAGCATTTATTGTCAGAACTCAACAAACAAGTATACTTACACTGTTTTCTAATTATTTAGTCTTGTAGTCTCAACTAAACCTCAGAATATTTGAGAGCAATAATCATAATGTCATCCTCTCCCTAATGTATCTTGTGCCATTTGCAACTCAGTGGGGCCTGGACACGTGAGTCGTACAACTCCTGCAGTACCTTAGTACAGAGCCTACGCACATGAATTCAAATCTGGGCCAATGACTATTGGTGAGGGAAGAGAATTTGCAAGTTCACTATTAATGAACTAATAATGCGTAACCTTCTATACTCAAAGCTAATGTCAAAAATAATTTCTAAGGCATGAGACTTCAGAACACTTGTACATTTCAATGATATATGTGGATCACGTTTTATTTCCTATACATGCATACTTCGGAGATATTGTGGGTTTGGTTCCAGACCATTGTAATAAAGTGAGTCACACACATTTTTTGGTTTCTCAGTGCATATAAAATTTATATTTATGTGATATTGTAGTCTATTAAGTATGCAATAGCATATCTTTAAAAAGATGTACATACCTTAACTTAAAAT
Organism: Indri indri; assembly: GCA_004363605.1. NCBI lineage: Eukaryota > Metazoa > Chordata > Mammalia > Primates > Indriidae > Indri > Indri indri. The sequence goes on along the minus strand of RJWJ010003773.1, from coordinate 56,005 downwards.
ATTTTATTGCTAAATAATGCTAATGACGTCTGAGCCATTCGTAAGTAGTAATCTTTTTGCTGGTGGAGGGTCTTGTTTCAATGTTGTTGGCTGCTGACTGAGGGTGGTGGTTGCTGAAGGTTGGCATGGCTGTGTCAATTTTTTAAAATAAGACAACAATGAAGTCTGCTGCATTAATTGATTAATTGATTAATTAATCCTTTCACAAAAGATTTCTCTGTAGTATGCAATGCTGTTTGATGGCATTTCACCCACAGCAGAACTTCTTTCAAAATTGAAGTCAGTCTCAACCCCTGCCACTGCTTTATCTACTCTGTTTATGGAATATTCTAAACCTTTTGTTGCCATTTCAACGATGTTCCACAGCATCTTCACCAGGAATAGATTTCTTCTCAAGAAACCACTTTCTTTTCTCATCCATAAGAAGCAAGTTTCATCATGAGATTGCAGCAAACCAGTCACGTCTTCGAGCTCCACTTCTAATTCTAGTTCTCTTGTTATTTCCACTCCATTTGCAGTTACTTTCTCCCCCCACCAACTTTTTGTTGAAGTCTTAAACCCATGAGTCATCCATGAGAGTTGGAATCAACTTTTTCAAAACTCCTGTTAATGTCGATATTTTGAACTCTTTCCATGAATCACAAACGTTCGTAATAGCATTTAGAATGGTGAATCTTCTCAGGAAGGGCTTCAATTTTCTTTGCCCAGATCCATCAGAGAAATCAATCTGTGGCAGCTATAGCCTTAGGAAATGTATTTTGTAAATAAGACTTGAAAGTCAAAGTTACTCCTGGATCTATGGTCTGCAGAATGGATGTCGTGTTAGCAGGCGTGAAAACAACATTAATCTCCTTGTACATCTCTCTCAGAGGTCTTGGGTAACTAGGTGCATTGCCAAGGAGCACTAATATTTTGAAAGGAATCCTCTGAGCAGTAGGTCTCAATATAGTGGGCTTAAAATATTTATTAAACCATGCTGTAAACAGATTTGCTGTCATCCAGCCTTTGTTGTTCCATTTCTAGAGCATAGGCCCAAGTAGATTTAGCATCACTCTTAATGGCCCTAAGATTTTCAGAATGGCAAATGAGCATTGATCTCAGCTTAAAGTCACCACCTACATTAGCCCCTAACAAGAGGGTCAGCCTGTCTTTGGAAGCTTTGAAGCTAGGCATTAAATTCTTCTAACTATGAAATCCTAGATGGAATCTTCTTCCAATAGAAGGCATTTTGTCTTCAATGAAAAAAATCTGTGGAGTGTTGTCATCTTCATGAATTAGCTGAACTAGATCTTCTGGATAATTTGCTGCAGCTTCTCCATCAGCACTTGCTGCTTTTCCTTGCACTTTTATGCTATGAAGATGGCTTCTTAAGCCTCATAAACCAACCTCTGATAGCTCCCAACTTCTGCAGCTTCCTCACCTCTCTCAACTCTTACAGAATTGAAGAGTGTTGGGGCCTTGCTCTGGATTAGGCTTTGGCTTAATAGAATATTGTGGCTGATTTAACCTATCCAGACCATTCAAACTTTCTCCATATTAGTGATAAGGCTGTTTCACTGTCTTATTTGTGCATTCACTGTAGTAGCACTTTTAATTTCCTTCAAGGACTTTTCCTTTGTATTCACAACTTGGCTAATTGTTTGGTGTAAGGGGCCTAGCTTTCAGCCTATTTCAGCATTTGACATGCCTTCCTCACTAAGCTTATGATTTAAAGTGAGAGATGTGCAACTCTTCATTTAAACACTCAGAGATCATTGTAGAGTTATTAATTGACCTAATTTCAATATTGTTGTGTTTTAAGGAATAGGGAGAGAGACCGGGTGGTGGTTGGTGGGGAACGCCAGTCAATGGAGTAGGCAGAATATACAAGACATTTATTCATCAGTTAAATTTGTCATCTTCTGTGGGCATAATTCATGTTGCCCCAAAACAATTACAACATTGTCATCAGAGCTCACTGATCATACATCACCATGTATAATCATAATTTAAAGGTTTTAAATGTGAGAATTAGCAAATGTAACACAGTGAACACGTACTGTTGGAAAAATGGCACCAATACACTTGCTCATTGCAGATCTGCACAAACCTTCATTTTGTAAAAAATGCAGTATCTGAAAAGCATAATAAAGCAAAGTGCAATAAAATAAGGTATACCTGTACTTATCATGGAGCCTGCCTGAGCAAATGTTATGCCCTAGTCCAAATAACTCCAATTAAAGCGGAAGTCCTTAATTAAACTGGAAAACAAGTTCAAAGTACATATTCTTGGATGTTAAATCAACCAAAAGCAATATATCAAGGGTTAATTTGTATCTACCATTGGAGGAGAGAAGGGTTATTGCTAGATTTAACTAGTATTTTAAATCTCTCAATTGCAAGGAACATTAAGAGAAATAGGACAATACATGAAATGTTGGTTTTAAAAAGGCTAAACTTTAATATTTTGCTGTCATTCAGAATAAAGTGTTGGGTGGCATAGCATGGAAGATCTATAGAACTTGGAGGTGAGCTTACCCAGTCTCTTTATGTAACAGGTAAGAAAACTGAAGCTTGGAAATGTTAAATTATGCACTCAGAGTCACACAGTTGAGTGGTCAGGAGACTTGGTTCCTGTTTCAATTGCACTTTCAATGAGATTATACACACTTTACAAATATAAAGATGACAGATATTAATGTAAAATAGAATAGTCTAGAAAATTTTACAAAATTCTTTATTTATATTCATTCACTGTGTTTCTTCAAGGCAGGCATGAGGATTTGTCTTTTTAATTTTGGAAATTCTACTGCCCAGAATATTAAAACACTGTAGTAAATCGAGCACTGAAAAGCTAAAGAAGGCCTCATCCTTATTCATCTGATGTAAAGGCAATGATTTGACTATTGCTGTCATTAACCAGCTAATAACTATTTATGACCCCAGAATGCAGTTTCTACTGAGTTAATGGGCTCCGTAGTAAAGCTATGATTTTATTTCAGCTGTTATAGCTCTTGGTTTCAGTTGCTTGCATTAAGGGATGAGCAGGTTCTGCTGATTATCCATATAATAAGAGATCATGTTCCAAGGGCCTTCAGAAAAACTCTCATCAAACAAAATTGGAGTTGTGCCTGAGAAGGAAGCCTTGCAGAATAACATGTTGATTGCCCCAAATAACCCTCACAAATCACACTTAAGGGAAATTGATCATACATTTTCTCAGCCACACTTTTAAGCAATTGTGAATCACTAAGTGCTGGGGAATTGTATCCGCTGACACTTTTCAACCAAGATTTTCCAAGTTGCTTTCACTTAGCCTTAGAGATTGTCCCTGCCCCTTGCAGGCACAGCTTTGTGGAAAATCCAATCCAGTCTGGCTCAGAGTGCAGGAGCTGTTTCGGAATGCTTGGCCAGATGGGCTCAGAGAAAGAATAAGGCCACATAATGCCTCATCTGGTATCCTGACCATCTTCCAAGCCAAGCTCCACTTTTTCCTCCTCCTAGTTTTTTTTCCCCAAGACTGTATTCCTTTATTTAACCTGTATTTAATGAACATATATGACATACCAGGGCTGGGGAATATGTGAAGAAAGTTGAAGATATGTTCCCTGTTCACTCCAACCCTGCAATTTAGTTTACAAGATGAAATAAACACAGAATCAATTTTTCTGGAGTCTACACATTTCCTACTACCTCCACCGTATCTCTCCTATTGAAATTACCACTTTTGCCTGGACTACTGCAATGACAATAGCCCTAACTGACATCCCTTTGGCCATTTTTGCTAAAACATCAATCATTTCAGTTCTTTCCTAAAAATCCTCTAATGGATTTCTACCTATTCAAAGTAAAAGCCAAAGCCTTCCTGGTGTCTTATAGGCCCTCTGTGACCTGGCCCCATTTTTGGTCTGTCGTGATTTCCTGCCACCTGTTCTCTTTCCTCACTCTGATCTGGCTCCGCTACCCCTTTGCTCTTCCTCAAACACAGTAATGTCTCAAGCACCTTAAGGCTTTTGCCCTTGCTCTCCCGCTGCCTGGGATGTTTTTCCCCCTAGCATTCATATAGGGTTTGCCTTCATATTTATTTAGGTTTCTTGTCAAATGTGAACTTACCAGTGAGGACTTTTCTGACCAACCTATCTAAAATACACTGTCACACCCTGCCTTCTCTCTCTTCTTAGCATTTAAAAGCACCCAATTGATTTATTTTTGTCTCTCCAATTATGTAAGTCTGATGAGAGCAGAGACTTTGCCTAATTCCCTAGTATGTCCATAAAACCTAGAACCATGACTGGTACATAGTAGACTGTTAGTACGTTGATTGAACTGGAAAACCTAAATGCCTCAATGACAAATGATGGAGTGAATGTAAATGAATAGTCTGCCCAGAGGAGCTTCCCAATGTCTAGTCCTATCTGTTTATCCTGGCCTTCAAAAGTTATTCCATTAGAAATATTTTCAAATTCAATGAAGAAAATACTAAGTCAGTAGTTTAAGCAATAAAGACACTCAATTAGATCATACAACACTGTGCCTGAATGGAAGCAGCTTTGACCCAGTTAGTGCTTAAAAATGTATCAAAGACAGAACCTCTTTCTGGAGTTATTCTGAAGGTTCACTGAAGAATCAACTCACAAAAGGCAGATTAATTAGAGAAAAGACACACACACATTTATTTAAGATGCATACTAAGCCTTCAGAATGAAGACCCAACTTCCCAATGGTGTGTAGAACCTTATATACCATTTTAAGGTTACAGGAACAATGGGGGCTTGAATCCTGGCAAAGTGGGTTATGGGGAGAGGAGCAATTCTGTTGGGCAATAAGTGATGACTAGGGAGAATACAGTGGGCTTGCAGAGTATGCAGTGGTCTGCAGCAAAGTCTGTTGGGCCCGTAGAGTGGACAATGGTCTGTGACAAAAGTCTGTTCAGGTTTGTGGATAGACTTTAGTCTTCCTTCCTGCAATATGGGCTTAATTAGAGAAAACTCAGGGAAGGGACCAGAAGTCACTGTTTTCTTCTATGGTAGCTCTGGACTTGAGGCAGATAAGGAAATTTCAGAGAAGACCATGTTTTGGGACAGCCTTGGGGATAGTGGGGAGGTCAGAGGGACCTTGAGGCTTCTTCAGTTGAGCATGTCAAAACATCATATTTTAGAGTATCAGTTTCTGAGCCCTAACAACTCTCACTGTCCTTAGTATGTTGGCTTATAGCTTCATAGTCCTAAGACAGTGGCTGTACGACCAGACAGCATGTAAATATTCAAGGCATGGAAAGTAGAAGTGGTAATAATAGTGACATTTAACCCATTTTTCAGAAAAATAAGAACTTTCCCAGATGGCTTTTCCTAAGAAACTTTTCATTATAACTGTGCAACTTACTCATTCCTCAAGGCAAGTGGAATTTTTCATTTTTCCAGCCTCTAGGGACAAGATGGGAAAAGAAAGAGGTTACGAATGGGTTTTTATTTAAGGTACATACATAGCCAATGCCTGCTGTCAGTCACCTAAGGCCTTCCATGATATGGCCCCCACCTGATTTACCACCACTCTGCTACACATAGTCCCTGTTCCAGTCAAACGCTACTGTTCCCCAGACAATTCTCCTCTTTTTTAGAATGGAAAAAGTTGAGACAACAGTACAGTGAGGTTCCATATACCACACACATAGTTTTCTTATTACTAAACATCTTACATTAGTGTGGTACATTTTTTACTACTAATGAATCAATATTGATACATTCTTTTTTTTTTATTTCAGCATAATATGGGGTACAAATGTTTAGGTTACATAGAGTGCCTTTGCCCCACCTGAGTCAGAGCTTCAAACCTGTCCATCCCCTAGATGGTGCGTACTACACCTTAGCTGTGAATATACCCATCTCCTCTGCCCCCCTCCTACCTGCCTGACACATGATGAATGTTTTTATTTGTTTATGTATTTTTTTGAGACAGAATCTTGCTCTGTTGCCCAGGCTAGAGTGCCATGGCATCAACCTAATTCATAGCAACCTCAAATTCCTGGGCTCAAGCAATCCTTCTGTCTCAGCCTCCTGAGTAGCTGGGACTACAGGCAGGCACCACTATGCCCTGCTAATTTTTTCTATTTTTAGTAGAGACAGGGTCTTACTCTTGCTCAGGCTGGTCTTGAACTCCTGAGCTCAAATGATCCTCCCAGAGTGCTAGAATCACAGGCATGAGCCAGTGTGCCAGCCCAGTGAATGTTACTACTATATGTGCACATAAGTGTTGATCAATTTGATGGTGAGTACATGTGGTGCTTGTCTTTCCATTCTTGTGATACTTCACTTAGTAGAATGGGTTCCAGCTCTATCCAGGATAATACAAGAGGTGCTAGATCACTATTGATTTTTGCAGCTCAGTAGAACTCTACGGTATACATATACCACGTTGTACTAATCCACTCATGTATCGATGGGCATTTGGCATGTTTCCACATCTTTGCAATTGTGCTGCTAAAAACATTCAAGTGCAGATATCTTTTATAGAGCATGTCTTTTTTTCCTTTTGGTAGTAATGGGATTGCTGGATCAAATGGTGGTTCTACTTGCAGCTCTTCGAGGTATCTCCACATTACTTTCACAGAGGTCATACTAGTTGCAGTCCAACCAGCAGTGTATGAGTGTTCCTATCTTTCTGCATCCATGCCAACATTTATTGTTTTGGGACTTTTTGATAAATGCCATTCTCACTGCAGTTAAGGGATACTTCATTGTGGTTTCGATTTGCATTTCCCTGATGATTAGAGATGTTGAACAATTTTTCATATGTTGGCCATTAGTCTGTCTTTTGCAAAGTTTCTGTTCATGTCCTTTGCCCACTTTTTAATGGAGGAGTTAGATTTTTTTCTTGCTGATTTTCCTGAGTTCTATACAGATTATAGTTATCAGCTGTGTAGCATGCAAATATTTTCTCCCAGTCTGTAGGTTGTCTGTTGCTCTCATGATGGTTTTCTTGGCTGTACAGAGCTTTTTAATTTGATCAGTTTCCATTTATTTACTTTTGTTGTTGCTGTGATTGCCTTTGGAGTTGTCTTCATAAATTCTTTGCCTAGGCAAATGTCTATTAGAGTTTTTCCAACATTTTCTTCTAGAATTCTTATAGTTTCTTGCCTTAGGTTTAAGTATGTTATCCACCATGAGTTGATTTTTCTGAGAGGTGTGGCTCCTGTTTCAGTCTTCTGTGTGTCGCTATCCAATTTTCCCAGCACCATTTATTGAATAAGGATTCTTTTCCCCAGTGTATGTTTTTGTCTGCTTTGTCAAAGATTAGATGGCTGTGTGAGGATGGTTTCAATCTGGGTTCTCAGTTCTGTTCCATTGTTTATGTCCCTTCTCTTGTGCCAGTACGATGCTGTTTTAGTTACTATAGCCTTGTAGTACAGCTTAAAGTCTGGTTAAATTGATGCTTCCCAATTTGTTCTTTTTGCTTAAGATTGCTTTTGCTATACAAGGTCTTCTCTGGTTGCATATGAAATAGAATTATTTTTTCTAGATTTGTGAAAAATTATGTTGGCATTTTAATGTGATTGCATTGAATCTGTAGATCACTTTGGGTAGTGTAGACATTTTAACAATGTTGATTCTGCCGACCCATGAGCATGCTATGGTTTTCCACCTGTTTACACCCTCTGCTATTACCTTCCTCAGTGTTTCATAGTTTTCTCTGTAGAAGTCTTTCGCCTCCTTAAATATATCCCTAGGTATTTTATTTTCTTTGCAGCTATTGTAAAGGGTATTGAGTCTTTGATTTGATTCTCAATTTGACTGTTGTTGGTGTATAGGAATGCTACTGAATTCTGTACATTGATTTTATAACCTGAGACTTTATCAATTCCAGTAGTCTCATGGCAGCATCTTTGCTGATGATATGATCTTATATCTAGAAAACCCCAAAGAATGATAGTTTGACCTCTTCTGTCCCCATTTGGATGCCCTTGATTTCCCTGTCTTGTCTAATTGCTCTGGCTAGGAATACATTCTTAAAATTCACACTGTATTCAGATTTCTTTAGTTTTTACTCAATGACTTTTTCTTTTAAATTTTTTTATTGACATAATAGTTGTACATATTTCAGTGGTAGATGTAATATTTTGATATATGTACACGGTGTGTACATGGGATACCAAAATCAGGGTAAATGGGACAGCTGTCACCTCAAATATTTACCTTTGTGTTGAAAACATTGTAATTCTTCTCTTCTAGCTATTTTGAAATATACGATAGTGTTACTATAATTTCTATACTGTATTATTGAATACTAGAACTTATTCTTTCTATAAGTGTATTTTTGTACTCCTTTTCATTCCTTCTCCCCAATTCTCTCACCAGTCTCTGATAACCACCATTCTACTGTGTAGGAGATCCATGTTTTTTAGCTCCCACATATACATGGGAACATGTGATACTTGTCTTTCTGTGCCTGAGTTACTTAACATAGTGACCTCCAGTTCTATCCATATTGCTGCAAAATGACAGGATTTTATACTTTTTTATGGCTGAGTAATATCCCACTGTACATACACTGCATTTTCTTTATCCACTCATCTGTTGGTAGACACTTTAGCTGATTCCATATTTTGCTTATTGTGAATGGTGCTGCAATACACATAGGAGTGTAGATATCTCTTTGATATACTGATTACCTTTATTTTGGATATATACCTAGCAGTGGGATTGCTGGATCCTATGGTAGTTTTAAGATCCCATTCAGAATACCTTACTTACATTTTCATGTCCTGTCTCCTTAGGCTCCTTTTAACTGTGACAGTTTTTCAGTCTTTCCTTATTTTCGATGACCTTTACAGTTTTGAGGAGTACTGGTCAGGTTTTGTAGAATGCTCCTCTATTGAAATTTGGTTTGTATTTTTCTCACAGTTAGACTGGGCTTATAGGATTTGGGAAAGGATGACCACAGAGGTAAAGTGCCATTTGAATCCCATCAACATGAGGTGTTGGTCAGTTCTCTCTACTGTAAAGTTATGCCTTTTCACCCTTTCCTCACCATATTCTTTGCAAGGATCACTGTGTGCAGCACACACTTAAGGAGTGGTGAGTTATGCTTCCACTCCTTGAGGGTGGAGTATTTATATAGTACATAGACTATTCATAATTCTTCTGCATGGGAGATTTGTCTCTTCTTCATGTATTCAATCGTTTAAGTATGGACCCATCAATTTTTACTTTATAAGCAAAATATCTTTACTTTTACAATCCAGTACTCTATGGATGTCCTTATTTCTTCACCTATTGAAGGGCATCTTTGTTGTTTCCATTGAGTGGCAATTATGAATAAAGTTGCCCTAAACATCCACATGCAGGTATTTGTGTGGACATCAGTTTTCACATCTGTTGGAAAAATTGTAGGATTGTGACTATATTTAGCTTTGGAAAAAAATGGCAAAGACTATGCCATTTTGCATGCCCACCAGCAATGAACAAGAGTTTCTGTTATTTCAAATCCTTGCCAGTATATGGTATTGTCATTTTTGTTTTGAATTTTTAATCATTCTAATAGAGGTAGCAGTATCTCATTGTTTTAATCTTCACATTTTTATGCCCTTCCTTATGATAGAAAAATTCTGCCTTACCATGTCATATATTGATACCCTTAAAGGCCAATTGCAATGCCATTTCTTTCATAAAGTATCTTTCACAACAAACTCCTTCCCAACAAAATTAAGTTCTTCCTTCCATCATTTTCTCATTAAATTTGTAAGAGTCTCTATTACTAAAATAAACTTTTAGTATTTGAAAGTGACTATGAGATCTTCAAGATACCACAATATCATTTTTCACTCAAATGTTAGTATTCCAGAATTACCAGCACTTTAGATGCTTACTGATAGCTGCCAGTTAATAGGAAGCAACATAGCCACCTTGAGGTAGAGGTACTGAGAAGGCAGCCTGGTTCCCTTACCAAGGACGCAGTTCATTGCCGCATACTATTTTTTTTTTTTTTCACTATAGCGATTTCTCCTTATTACCAAAGATTATTTTTCTTTACAACAGAATTATCTACAGTTTAATTGATTTTATGAGACTTCAAAGAAGCCAAAGATAATAACAAAACTCTAAAACAGACCATAAATTTAGGCACTTTGTAGAGAAGGCAGGCCCTGCATCAATATCACAACCCTTGGGAAAGACATGTTGCCTTTGTCCCCTTAAAGGCTGTGGCGTGGGTGACGGAGCCAAAGTGATCAGCTTGCTCATTGCCATGGCAATGTAGCCACTCTTGCTGCAATCGGCAGGTCCCCAGCTCCTCCCCTGCAGACTAAAGCCACCCACCTATTTTTTCTCTCTGTGTTTCCTACGTGGCATGAGGCCTTTTATTCAATACAAGGCAGGGTTGGGAAATTTTGTCTCTGCTAGTGGGCTCATCACATGTTAGAGTACAGGTGAGTACAGGTAAGCATAAAAGGATGGTTGGAGGAAGGGAGGCTGATAACCTCAGAGAATTGTAGGAGGTTCTCTTTGACACTCAGAGATCCTATTGCCTTTTGTGAAAAAGCAAGGCATTTTCAAGGAGGCATTTCTCAAGAAAATCCTCCTCAGTCTCAAGAGTGTTACCTGAAGACAAAGCCAGAACACAGGTGACTCCACAGACCTGGGACCTCGTTCCTGGAGGTCCCTGATGCTTTGCCATGTTCAGGACTGATCCTGGTGAAGGGTGGGGAAATAAACTTAGGAGGCATTTGAGGGGGTGGTAATTTCCTAGCAATCAAAGAGACAGCATTTTCTTTTCCTATTCAATAGTATTTTTGAGTACCAACTCCATGGCAGATCTTGGGGATACATCATAAATCAAGACTGCTTTATCCCTTATAAATTAAGTAGATTAAATTCCAGTTGTTAACTATTTTTCTAGGCTACATTATTATATTTAGAAGGTATCTACTATGATTTACACGTTTTGTGACAATCAATCATTATTAACACTATTATCAACAATTCCAGTAACACAATCTGTACATGTTTATAGTACTTTACAGCTGTCATGAAATTCATAATTTCTTAAAACAACCCCCTGAAGTAGGTCAGGCTGGAGTTATCAGGTCTGTTTTGCAGTTGAGGAAACTGAGGCTCAGGGAAAGTACCTGACTTGCCTAAGTCCAAACACCTATCTGTCAAGGTGTGGTCTGAGGACCACTTGCATTAGAATTTTGGGGACAACTCAAGTTCTACTGGATCACAATGTATACAAGCAGAGTCAAGAACTTTCACTTTTCAGTGGTTCTAACTCCACTAACCACTGCCAGACAGGTTGGTTCATTTAGGATTTTAACTTAGGTCTTCTGAGCCATTTACACTTCCTACCACATCGTGGTGACAGCATGACCCAGGAGAATTGCTGCCCCTTGGTCACCTGAAGCAGCGTTGAGACTTGATGTATATTCCTCACTACTTTCCTAGCTAAAGGCTCCTGTGGAAAGCAGGCTCTCAGGATGCTGATTCAATTAACCTCCAAAGGCTGACCTCTCAGAGCACAGGTTTACCAGGAGCCTCCTGTCTTTTTGCTGGTGGCAGCATTTTGTCTGTGGTGTTTTCTATTTTGACTGCTCATCAGCAGAGACCCTGGAAGGTGCCAGGAACCTCACTGTGCAATTAAGGCTTAAGTATCACCAGAATATGTGGAGGAGGAAGAGACCAGCGTGGAGGCAGCTGAAATAAATGAGCTTTAACAAGCAGATTAACCATCCTTTAAAAGTCAGAAATTGCTGAAATTTTGAGCACGGTGTCTAAATGCACTGGGATACATGTACAGACAGGTCCTGGGTCCCTAAGGATGGTTTGACTTTTACTATGGGTTTATCAGGGTATGAAATGCATTTTCAACTTATGATGGGGTTTATTGAGATGTAACCCTTTCGTAAATTGAGAAGCATCTGTATTTCCCTTCATAAATTATCAAGTATTCTACAAAAGTAAGGAATCAACATCAATTTAAAAAATATTTGTTAAACATCCACTCTGCTGTGGGCATCAAGATTATAGCTACAAAGAACAGACAAAATCCATGTATGAATTAAAAGCACAAAAAATTAGCAGGGAAGTTGTTTAAGTGTTAGCTGCCCATTCTCCTTGCATGGCACCCTGAAATAAAACACCTCTTTCCGCTGCTGCAACTCTTGGCTCTGGTGTCTGTGTTTATGACACCAGGTTGTCTGCATGAAGTTTTATTCTGGGTTTTAGTTTCATTAGAAAATCTGAGAGTTGAGAGTCAAAGACGGGAGATCAGAGAAGATGGTGGACTAGAAGCAGCCTGTGTGCCCTGCTGTCAGGGAGAGCATCAGAAGTTGGAGGCAGAGGGTTACCTACAGATGGCTCTTCTCGGAAAGAACATTGTGAAACTCTGGAGAAGTGACAAAAGAGTCAAGGAGAAAAGCTATGATTCCTGCCCTCCTAGGACTCACTCTTTGGTGTATGAGTAGGTGAAAGGTGGCAGAATCCAGACGTGAAGAGGGAGGAAAAGTCTAGAAGGGCTCCCGTAAACTCGCTTGGGTACCTGGATGGAGTTTCTATTAACTGAGGTAGGGAAATCTATAGAAGAAAAACAGATTTTAAATGTGAGAAAAGTTCAATTTGGGGTATCTAAACTGCAATGCAAGACATGGAAATGTCTAGTGGGCTATAGCCTTTCAAGGTTTTGGAAAGAGGTCCAAGTCAGACGTGTTATATGTTGTTTTGAAAACTACCTTTTTTTTTTTAAAACAAATAAGATGGCATATGAATGAGTAAAATCCAAGTAACAATAACTTATTTCTAAGTGCTTTGATTTATTTATTCTCTATGCCAATTCTGTTGAGTAGATACTCTTATGATTCCCATGTCAAAGATTCCCATGTCAAAGATGAGGACATGGAGGCACAGAAAGTTTGAGCAACTTGCCCAAGGCTCCACAGGCAGTAAATGGTGGAGACAGCATCCCTGATTGTCTGGGTCTACTGCCTGTGCTTTCAAAATGATGTTCTTCTGCCTGTCACAGGCTTGCTGCCTGGCCATCCACCATCAGATCTCCCCTCATAACACCTGTTCACTCTGTGTCCCTCCAGAGTTTGTCAATGTATTGCTTAGAGATCTTGCTTTATTGGTCTTTTATTCATCATTTACAGGTGAAGACACGGGGTCATAGAGTGGTAAAATAACTTCCATACAGTCACAGACTTGGGGAGTTCATTAGCTAGTATTTAAACTCAGCTCGATCTATTTCCAGGTCTCATAACTTTAACTGCTACATGTACCCATTACACACAACCATATTTTTGGATGCAACTTGGGATGCAAGGGTGTTGGTCCAGGAAGCAGGTAAAGTGCATTCTAGTCTAACTCTCGTGATCTTTAAGTGAAAGCATTTAGATTAGACAACCCATCAAGCTCTAGGACTTCTATGATTTTTAAAGAAATAATTGTAGAAAGAGGAAAGAAAAACCATTGGACCTCTTCAGAAGGCACCAAAAAACTAGCTTTAATATACCAAATTATTATTGTTAAATAGAGACTGCTTTAAATGTGGTATCCCATTTGACCTTCTCCACAAGTCTCATTAATCACACATCCCTGTCTCCATCATTTTACAGAAGAGGGAATTTAATTTTCAGTAAGTTAAACAAATCTCTCAAGGACACACACAACTAGTTAAGGTTTGTCTCATGCCCAAACTTAAGCTCTTAAACACTGTTTTTTATTTCTCTTTGATTTACTGTAGAAATGCCATTGAAATTAAAGTTTGATCAACAGAAAATTGGAGCAGGTAATTTACCCTAGCAAACTGTGAAAGAACAATGAATGAGGTGTGTACGAGAATGAAAGCATCTTTCTTCCTGAGAACAGGGTTATTCACACCTCCTCATCCTGCTCTAAGTCCTCCAGCTCCCCCCCACCCCATGATGCTAAAAAATTCTGCAGTGGGTTCTACTACGTTGACCATGTGTTAGGGAGAAGTGCACAACTGACGATTTCTACTGTCATTTGGGCATTGGGATGAAAACAGGTGCTAGGAAATAAGTAATACTGTGATGGTAGAAATATTTATACAGGTTATCTGTTAATATTGACTGACTGGCATTTTGAATTGTTTTAAAACGATCTTATGTCTGGTAAAATCTTTAGTTGAACAATAAATGAAAAAAGAGGAAGCAAGCTAGCACTGGCACTGCAGGTGAAATAAGTGATGGCATAGTTCCTGATTGCCTAAGGTCTTCTCGCTTAATTATACAGCTTTAATTGCTTCAATTAGTGAGTCATTTGGTCCCTTGGGTACTTTCTCCTTAACAATGCAAATGATCATTAAAGTCCAGAGCTGGCCATTCATAGCTTAATATAAATTAGTTGATGCAGTTTCTCCCTAACTTTTAGACCAGTTCCTGAATTAGAAGAGTCTGAAAAAAAAAATCAAACAAATCACCAATCACTTAACATTAGCGTTAAGTCATTGAGGTTAGGAGAAAGGAGTGATTTGATCAGGAATTCACAGGTGGTTTTTATAATCACCCTTCTAACACAAATACAAAAACTGCCAGTGCAGTAACCTTTTCATCAATACCATGCTGATGATTGTGTTATAAAATAATGTTATTGGCACAGCATAACGTATAGTTGAGACGGAGACAAAAACAGTGGACTCTACTCACTAGTCTTGGGAACCTGGAAATGATTATGATGTAAAACAGATGAATATTATCTATCTCTATTATGAAAATTAAATATAATTCTTCATTTAATGCACTTAGCAGACTGCCTTGGAACTAGTTAATAAATTCTAAGTCTTGGAAATGGTTTATTACAATATAGGTAGATTGTGATCCTGGATAGGGATTTGACATCTAACCTCCTTTCTGGGTCATAACTAACCTTCTGTTAGCTGTATTAATAGTTGTCATATGCCACTATTAGACACCACACTGGTAAACAGAATAATACACATCTTGTGAAAAATCTCCTTTCCCAAAGTGAACCCAGCACAAAATGCCTTGTGCGATTGGTAATTCCTTGAGATAGATGTCCAAGTTTATCAGGGAAAGGCTGATCCTTTTAATTAATCCCTGTGACTTTCCAGTTTACATGAAGCAGCTCTGGTCTTATTAATTTGAATCTCAGAATTATCAGGTTCTTTTTAAAGATCTTGAAGAAATTAGAGATCAGTGAGAATTTTTCAAATAACAAACTGGAATATCTTCGGAGGGGCATGACGATCAGAGAAAAGGAAAACTCAGTTCTCCCAGGAGACTTAGAATTTTATAAACTTTTATAATACAAATTTCAGTGAAAATTAAAATGAAATTACTTGCTTTTAGAGGCCTTAGTAATAAGAAATATGCAAAATTATTAAAAAAAAAATGCTTCTAGTTTCATTTGTGAAGACGCAGTTGTCACAGAGAAGCTATAACCAGATACAATTCATCATGTTTCAGATTAAGATTATATTAATTATATGCTTAAGAAGGTAAAGTGTAAGCAATGCTCTTTCTAGCTTTTGACATCCTAACAATGAGAAAAAGTGGTATAATTTGTGAAAATGTAACTTTTTGTAAATTCATCAGAGAGCTGAGATCACAGAGCAAACAACTACTCTGAAATCTAAAAAAAAAAAAAAGGCACCTCTGAGATACGGGCACTGGTTTTCTTGGGGCAGAGAATAGGAAAAAGTCAAAACCACCATATATAAGCAGGTAAGAAGATTTTGGCTACAATTGCCAGCAAGTCGCTAAGGTTACATGGACTATCATGAGCTTTAGAAGTCCCTAGAAATGCAGACACAGGGGAATTTGCACCCAATCATGGGCTTCCTTTCATGGACTTTTTTAGGGTAAAAAAAGCCTTCCATAGGTTGCAGGCCTTAAGGAAGGGACTGGCAACCCCAGCTGGACAGGCATGGGACCTTGCTGGACTTTTCTTCCCTGTGGGGAAAAAAGCCTTAAAGCACCAGTGGAATGACAGCAAAACTGATTACCACCAGGATACAAAGGAAGACCCATTGTAGTTGGGGGAAGGGAGCAGGGCAAATACAAAATGTTCTACTTTCAAAATCCAGGAAAAAAAATAATCCTGGGCCCAGACTCAGAGACTCTCCTACTACAGAGGGAGTGGCAGGTTCATTGAGAAAGGCACCCTGCAACACCCAGGGACATGACACCCGGCTCACAATAATGGAGAACACTCTCTGAATCCCACCACAATGCTATAAAACAGTTTACTAACAAATTATAACAGTGTTCTTCTAGCAAAAACCTAGAGAGACACTTCTGTGAAGTATAAATTCACAGGGAAAGCCTAAAGCTGAGGATGGAACAGGAATATTTAGAAAAATCTTGTGGCCACTCAAGGCAAAGCTAGAAGAATTTGAAACAAGGGATGTACTGAGAGTAACAATAGGAACATCAAAACCCAAATGCAGCACAACTCCTGACAAGAATGACTCAACATAATTGATCTAGCAAAAAAAGAGACATGCTTATTTCCAAGCATCCATAATAGTTGCTGGCAGTTTCTTATATTCTGCAAATGATTTCTAAGATTTGAGAAAGGGAATGAAAGAAATCCATTGTCAAGAGACAATCAATAGAACCAGGCTCAAATATTGGAACTGTTGGGGAATTAAAGTATTTCATTGAAAAAGTTGGACAAAAACAAGAACACGTGAAGAATTTCAGCAGAAAGATGAGGATCATAGGAAACGATTGAAAGAGATAATATTTCTTCAAGCTGACTCAATACAGCTGAGGAAAGAGTTAGTGAACTTGAATGAGTCAATAAAAGATTACCCAAATTGAATACAAAGAGAAGTACAGAGTGCCCGACAGCTGTAGAATACAAAATTGTCTACCTTACATGTAATTGGAATTCCAGAAGAGAACAAAAATGGGCTAACCAAATACATAATGGCCACAAATTTTTAAAAATATTTAAAGAGCTCAAACTACAGATCGAAGAGTCGGATAACACCAAGCAGAATACTAAAACAACATGAACACACACACATACCTAGAAACATCATATTCTAATTGCCGTAAAGAGAAAATTTTGAAGCAGATGGAAAAAAAATGAGACACCCTGTACAGAAGAACAAATATAAGAATTAGAACATACTTCTCATGAGAAATTATGCACATCAGAAGACACAAGCAGTGACATCTTTAAAGTGAAATAGAAGACTGATATTTGTCAGTTCTAGGATTTTTAGGAGAATTTTCAAAGAAACACATTTAATTCTGGAAAGTGAAATAGCAATGTAAAATGTAATGGTAATTGCCAGCATATTCTGTGTGGTTACTATGTCCTAGGGTAATGTTTTCACATGCATTATCTCACATGAGTAAACGTAACTGACAATATTATAGAATTTAGAGGAGTGGTTCTTCACTGGTAAATAGGGAATACAGACAGCTCCCTGGAGGTCATGACATGGAATCTGATTTTTTTTTTTTTTTTGTGGGGCCCTACTCCAGAAACTAGAGCAAGTATGGGCCTAGGTGAAAAATAACCTGCCCCATGCCTAGCAATGGTATATTTGTATTGAAATGCAACATAGGAAGGCCCCAGTAAATTATATACTACTTGTCATCTTTTCTACATTATAACCTCTCTCAAATTATTAAAAATAATTCTTTAAAACTCTTCTTACGTACATATAGCCATGGTCACTAGGTGAGACAATCACTATTTCTCATGATTTTTAAGACAATATGTATTGAGTGCACAAAGACCTAGACTTCAAATTTTCAGCTCTCTGCTTTAGTGGGCTTATACGAGAGGTGTCATTGCCCTCCTCTTGACAATACAGTCAAGTCTTTTTAAGTGCTTATACTATTTCAGCATGTACACTACTTTATAAACATTTTCTCATCTAAGTATCACGCATTCCAACAAAGTTGGCATTGGCATTTCTATTTCAAGGTTAAGGAAACTGAGGCTAAGTTAGGCCATGGCATTCCAACAGGGATTGTAAAAACCTGAGTCTGAAGCCTCTGCACTTAACTGAAACATTATGTTATTCTAAACCACACCAACCTGCCCAATATTGAACCTAATAGCAGTATGGGGTACACTCGTACTCACCCTGTTTTCCTGAGATATTAAATATTAGCCCACACTAAGAGTATGATGATGCTTAGAGGCCTGTAATCTAGTTAAAATAACTCTGAAGGAGGTGGATATGGATGTAGACCCCTTGGAATGATTAGTGTTTGTAGTCTCTCATCAGGAGGTACATTATGTCTAGTTTTTGTTCTTTTCATGTTTGTACGCACTGTTGCTTAATAACAGAATACATTAATTCATTAGAGATTGCAAAATTGTGATATTAAGTCCATTTTTGAGAATAAATTTATAATGAGATGTTTCCCCCTCATCTACTATTTGGTTACTAATGGCAGAGTCCAAATAGGCAATAAAATACTTATGGATCTTTTAAGATGATAAATTATTACTTGTCATTCTCAATAAACAAATTATACCATTATAAAGTTGTGCATTAAACATATTTAAAGCCTACATAAAATGTCTACTTTCCTAGGAAACATAATTTCCCAGATTCTTCTAAAGATAGAATAGCTAAACAAATAAATTTCCATACACAAATCTGATGATGAGATCAGCTTAGATAATTCTTTGATGCCAGGAGTAGGTGTGCATGGGTGTCTTAGGACATTTAGCTGCTGTATGCCAGGCCTCTACTCCCTAGATGCTTCCCCCAGTGTGACAACGAAAGCTACCCTGCCTCCTGAGAAAAATCACCTCAATTAAGAACTGCTTACCTATAAATCAATGCCATTTCATTTATTTTTTCTAGAAATTAACAGGATTCCAAAATTTGGATAAGCAGAGGACCTAGACTTGCCAAAGCACTCTTGAAAAAGAAAGAAAAACAGGCTGAAGGATTTAGACTACGTTTCTATACCATTTACTAACTTGGTGTGGTACTGCAGTAAGTATTGACACCTGGATCAATAGCTCAGAAATCAACTCAGATTTACATGGTAATTTTAGTTTAGTTTTAACAAAGTATTCTAAGGGGGAAAGGAATGTCCTTTCAACTATTTTTTTCTTATCAAAGTAGATATCCATATAGCAAAATGATAAACTTTGACCCCTACCTCACAGCATGCATGAAATTTAATGAGATGTATTATAGGCCTTTTCAAAAAAACCAACAAAAATATTTTCATTACTTGAGAATAGGCTAAAGTATCATAAATAGAACATAGGAATAAATACCTACAATAGTAAAAATACAATGGGTATCTTCAAAATTTAATACATTTTTCATCAAAAGACACTATTAAGAAAATGACTTGGTATGCCACAGATTCAGAGAAAGTATTTACAAAACGTATCTAACAAAGGACTAGAATCCAGAATATATAAAGAATTCTTCAAAATAACACAACCTATATTTAAGAGGGCAAAAATAATGTGAACCAACATCAACCATTTTTTTATGTATGGAAAAACAAACACCACATGTACTCACCACTAAATTGGAATTAATTGATCCACACTTTACAGAAATAACATTCATCAGAAATCAAGCAGATGGGGGGGGTGGGGTGGGGTGGGGTGGAAGGATAGATAAATTCACACCTAACTGGGACAATGCACACTATCTGGGTGATGGGCACTCTTCTAACTTTGACTCAAATAGTACAAAATCAATTTACATAACTAAAATGCTTGTACCCTTGTAATATTCCGAAATAAAAGAATATGGAACAAGTTGGAGAATAAAGTTATACAACCACTGTTTTTTTTCTTATGCAACTAACAATTTACAGTACAACCAAAATATTCCGCTTCTAGCTATTTACCTGTAAAAATGAAAATTATGTCAATAAAAAAACTTATATTGAATTTTTCATAGCAACTTTAATCAAAAAGGATGAACCCAGGTGTCCAGCAAGAGAAGAATAAAATTTTGATATACGATGACATACCATTCAGCAATGAAAAGGAAGAGATCTACATAAAACAACATGAAAAACACTACTGTGATTGAATGAAGCCTTATGTAAAAGAATATGTACAGTATAATTCTCTATAAATGAATAGTGAAAACTAATCTAGGGACGATTGATGGAGATTAGAAATAGAGAAGTTTTTGGGTGATAATGTTCTATATCTTGGTAATTTAGTTATTCATTTGTCAGATTCAACAAATGTATCTAAATTTTACAGAAACTAAAAAACAATGAACTCTAGTAAATGATATGCATGCTGAGGTATTGAGGACAAAGTGTTTCAGTAGTAGTGCATCAAATGTAAGATGTTTTGATGGATAAAAATATGGGTCAGTATGATAGAATTTATGTAGCAGGTATAATTTTTTTCAACTTCATAAAATAGGAAAAATGGGGAATGTATAAAATATATTCAAGGCAAGAAAATATGACCCTGAGATTTAATTTTTAGCCCCTCAGAGCTTAAAGTATAAAGGCAAAGACAAATCATTTTCCACTAAGAACTGGAACAAGACAAGGATGCCCAGTGTTACCACTTCTATTCAACATAGTGCTGGGAGTCCTGGCAAGAGAAAGAAATTAAGGGTATACAAATCAGGAAAGAGGATATGATCTACCTACAAAACTCCAAAGATTGCACAAAGAGACTCCTGGAATTGATAAATAAATTCAGCAAAGTCTCAGGTTACAAAATCAATGTACACAGAGCAGTAGCATTTCTATATGCCGATAACAGTCAAGCTGAGAGTGACATCAAAGACTCAATACCATTCACGATTACTACAAAGATAATAAAATACCTAGGGATATACATAACCAAAGAAGTCAAAGATCACCACATAGAGAACCACAGATGATACAAGTGGAAAAACATAGCATGCTCAGGACCAGTAGAATCAACATTGTTAAAATGTCCACATTTACCAAAGTGATTTACAGATTCAATGCACTCCCCAGTAAAATACCAATGACATATTTCACAGATCTACAAACAATAATTCTACACTTCGTTGGAGACCAGAAAAGAGCCCAAGCAACAACAACAAATCTGGAGGCATCACATTACCAGATTTCAAACTATACTACAAGGCTATAGTAACCAAAACAGCATAGTATTTGCACAAAAATAGAGACATAAACTAATAGAACAGAACAGAGAACGTGGATATAAAACCACCGACAGATAGCCAACTCATCTTTGACAAAGTAGACAACAATATACACCAGGGTAAAGAATCCCTATTCAATAAATGGTGCTGGGAAAATTATATAGCCAGATGCAGAAGATTGAAAAAGGATCCATCTGTCTCATCACTCACAAAAATTAATTCAAGATGAATAAAGGACTTAAATGTAAGGCATGAAAACATAAGAATTCTAGAAAAAAAATATTGGAAAAACTCTTCTAGTTATCAGCCTAGGCAAAGAATTTATGAAGACCCCAATGGCAATCAGAGCAACAACAAAAATAAATAAATGTGACTTGATTAAATTAAAAAGCTTCTGCACAGTCAAGGAAATAACAGAAAATGACAACCTACAGAATGGGAGAAAATATTCACAAGCTACACAATTGATAAAGGACTAATAACCAGAATCTACAAACAACTCAGGCTATTCAGCAGGAAAAATAATCAAACCACCCACCAAAAAGTGGGCAAAAGACATAAACAGAAGCTTCTCAAAAGAAGATAGACAAATAGCCAATAAGCATATGAAAATAATGCTCAATGCCACTAATCATCTGGGAAATGCAGATTAAAACTACAATGAGTATCACCTTTCCCCCCTTTATTAAAAAGACCAAAAACAACAGATGCTGGCATGGATGCAGAGAGAAAGGAATGCTTCCACATTGTTGGTAGGACTGCAAATTAGTACAGCTTTTATGGGAAACAGTATGGAGATTCCTCAAAGTACACCTACCATTTGAACCAGCAATCCCACTACTGGGTATTTACACAAAGGAAAAGAAGTCATTTTATCAAAAAGACACCTGCACTTGAGTGTCTATTACCACACAATTCACAGTTGCAAAGATGTGGAATCAACTCAAATGCCCATCAATTCATGAGTGAATTAACACAATGTGGTATATGTATACCCTGCAATACTACTCAGCCATTAAGGAGGATTTATGATCTCTTGCAACAATTTGTATTTAACTGACAAACACACAGATGCGCAGAGGGAAGTAAAACTCAATGGCAATCAAATGGGGGGAGGGGGGAGAGGATGAGTGAAAACCTACCTAATGGGTGCAATACACACTATCTTGGTGTCGGGCATACTTTTAACCTCAACTGAAGCATTACAAAAGCAATCCATGTAACCAAAAACATTTTTTTTCTTTAGCTCTATAGAATGACTATAATAGACAATTGATTGTGTATTTTCAAATAGCTAAAACAGCAGATTTTGAATGTTCTTAACACACAGGATGGTTGAGGTGATATATATGCTAATTACCCTGATTTGATCAGTACACATGTATCAAAATATATGCCATAAATATATACAATGACTGTCAATTAAAAATAATAAAAGTGGGGTATAATCAATTATAATAAATATGATCACGACACCCCAAATATATATACTATATAGAGAACTTAGCTATCAATTTGAAAAAAATGATAGTTATAACCCTTTTGCAACCTATAATAAATTAGTGGACCTAAGTTAGCCATTTTCAAAACTTTGTGTGCATAATAATCTCGTTGGAAATTTGGTAAAACAAAGACTTGTTGGCCTCACTTCCAGAGATTTTGATTTACATGTCTGGGGTGGAGCCATTAATTTACATTTCTAATAACTCCCAGGTAGTGCTGGTCTTGATCCACAGAATAAACATTGAGTGGTGCTAATTCAGGCAATATTCTGTAATGGCTGCTAACACCACAGGAGGAGAGTCAATTAGATATGTGCTTTCTAATTAAAACATACTATGCCACCTACGTTGTTGTCTTGCAAAAGCAAATAAAGCCAGAATCAGAACAAGCCTCTATATCTTACCATCAATTTTGCTGGAAATACAGGAAAATGTATTAAACAATGCCATGGAAATGTAACCAACAAAGTCCAAACTATAGGAAACATTACAGGACGTACGATCCAGTTTCTTTAATAAAAATTACAAAGAAACACTAAAGAGGGAAATTACAGTTTTGAAAAGACTCAAAATTTATATCATCCTATTATAATGCATAAACATTGTTTAGACCCTAATTCAAAAATAAATGGTAAAGTAAAATTTTTAACACAAGTGAGGAAATTTGAACCCTATTTCTGATGATATTAAGAGCTCTGTTATTTTTTAGGCATAACAAAGATTATAATCTTAAAAAAGAATCCCATCTTTTCTAGATACATTCTCAAATATTTATGTATACAATTACGTATTGTCTGAAAACTGCTTTCAAATAACCTTATTGGGGTGGTGAGTATGGAATGGATTAAACAAAGATAGCTATGAGTTGATAATTGTTGAAGGTGAGTTAATAAATATATGGAGATTCAACATATACCACTCTCCCTGCTTTGGCAAAAGTTTGATCTTTTCCATAAAAAAA